>CAUYQG010226703.1:0-16350 GCA_963574415.1 Tarsius wallacei
TGTTGCCCAGGCTGGAGTGCAGTGGCACGCTCACAGCCACCGCAGCCTCAACCTGCTGGGCTCAGGCGATCCTTTGGCCTCAGCCTTCCACATAGCTGGCCAGGCATGGTGGCTCACGCCTATAATCCCAGCACTTTGGGAGGCCTAGGTAAGAGGATTGCCTGAGTCCACGGATTCAAGACCAGCCTAGGCAACTTGGCGAGACCTCATCTCTACAATAAATCAAAAAATTAGCCGGGCGTGGTAGCGCGCGCCTGTAGTTCCAGCTATGTGGAAGGCTGAGGCCAAAGGATCGCCTGAGCCCAGCAGGTTGAGGCTGCGGTGGCTGTGAGCGTGCCACTGCACTCCAGCCTGGGCAACAGACTGAGACTCCAACTAAAAAAAAAAAAAAAAAAAGAGAACAATGCTAAATTATGGACTTCGCAGCAACTTGGATGGATTTAGAGTATATCATACTCAGTGATCTATCACAGAAACAAAGAACTGAGGACCACATGTTCTCACTCATAAGCAGATCCTGAACATTTACCATAATACAATAAGGAAAGGGATTGGCAGTAGTGGGACACTGCCAAGATGGGGGGCAGGAGGGAGGGAAGATATAACATCAATAAGAGTAATAAGAGTACCTGATCTCAAACCAGGTGAAGTGGGAACCAGAGAGAGGCCCAAACTTTACCTGTACAAAGACTACTTGTATATCTAAATCTGAATTGGACCCCACATGTTTAAACTTTAAAAAAAAAGAACAATGCTGCTTTGAACATTCACATACATGTCTTTGTGTGGACATACATTTTCACTTTTTCTCTCTCAAAGATTCCTAGGAGAATGTCATCACATAGTAGGTATATGTTTAACCTTTTAAGAAACTGCCAAACTGTTTTCCAAAGTAGCTATACCATTTTACATTTTAAACAGCAGGGTATGGCACATTTTAAAGTGCCACCATCACACAAGATATAACAACTGGGAAGGGGCTATAGGCCCCAAAGAAGACACATGTTCCAAAGTGAAGTGACAGGTAGAAAGTATTTCATCTAGAGAAAAAGATTCACACAAAAACAGATGGGACGGTATGCCAACACCACTAATCTAGCCTACAAGATGACTTATAGTTGTGCTGCCTTAAATTCCATCGGGAAAGCATCTACCCAAATATAACCAATGTAAGATAAACTCAGGCTGGGTGCGGTGGCTCAAGTCTGTAATCCCAGCACTTTGCAAAGCTGAGGTGAGAGGATTACCTGAGCTCAGGGGTTTGAGACCAGCCTGGGCAACTTGGCAAGACCTCATCTCTATAATAAATCAAAAAATAAGCGTGCACCTGTATGTAGTTCCAGCTACTTGGAAGGTTGAGGCAACAGAGTGAGACTCCGACTCAAAAAAAAAAAAAAAAAGATAAACTCACATGTTTTTGAAACATGCAATGAAGGGAAAATTTTAAAAAGGCAGCAATAAAGCTGATGCAAGCAATCACAAGAACAGCTCACATGAGCATTATCCACAAGTCAGGCACAATAGTAAGCTTTAGAAAATAGTCACTTTAGTGATCATTATCTCCATTTTCAGGTGAAGAAATCAGAGGCAAAGAGAAGTTGAGAATGTGGCCCCAAGGTCACAGAGACTGCAAAGGGTGCAATCAGATCTGCCTGACTCCAGACCACGCTTTCCACAGCTATACTAATTTACTGTTGCATCTGCAGGCTTCACGTGCCTTCCAGTCTGCTTGGAAACTATTTCCATGGAGCCGAATTATACTACCCTGTAAAGCCACACTACTCCCTCTGATTCTAATTTGGTACTCATCAAGAACTTTCTGATATTTATCTGTTTTCCCGAGCCCATTTTCTACTTGAAAAAAGAGGAGCTGACCTGTCAAATGGAATAAAGTATATACACTTGGCAGTGACAGCTCTTAGAGTAAATGAAGACCAGGCATTCTGGTTTTGAACATTAATTTGACCATAAATTTTGTTCACGTGACCAATCATGGAGGCAGCAATATCCTTTTCTAAGGATCAATATAACAGAGAAAAAATTATCAAGTCAGGGATCAATCCTACTCAAGCCCACAACTGCTAAACCAACTCTATACCTAGCCTATAAAAAACAAAAACATGGGCAAGGTGCGGTGGCTCAAGTCTGTAATCCCAGCACTTTGGGAGGCCAGGGTGAGAGGATTGCCTGAGTCCACGGGTTCGAGACCAGCCTGAGAAACTTGGCAAGACCTCATCTCTACAATAAATCAAGAAAAATTAGCTGGGCATGTTGGCACATGCCTGTGATTCCAGCTATTTGGAAGGCTGAGGCGGAAGGATCACCTGAGCCCAGTGGATCCAGGCTGCAGTGGCCATGAGTGTGCTATTGCCCTCCAGCCTGGGCGACAGAGTGAGACTCCAACTCAAAACAAAAAACAAAAAAAACACACAGGTGTGTTTGTGCTACATATGTAAGCACAGGATGGGCTGGGTTCAACTGTACAAAATGGAAAGAAAGGTTTATCTCAGTAATTTGTCAAAGGCTGAAGGTTTGTTTCACAAGTACTTATGGCCAAGGAGGATATATTTCTTCTGATCATCTCAAGTTGGAGTCAACTTTGAAAGAAAACTGATGGTAAGTAATGCAAATGCTAAACTCTGGTTGTTTTATGGTTTATTTAAGGAGCCAATAGAGTTCTTTGACCTCGGGCAGCACCCACAGAGCCATCTGAAGCTTGCTGGTACTCTTATATCTGCCATCATGTTGCAACTGTGTAACTCATCAACATTTGATACGGATACAGCAAAATTACTTTTTTGGTCCTTCAAAAAAATGTTACAGACTAACAGAATCTTCACACTGAAAGCAGTCATTTAGGTTAATCAATCAGTCCCCTTCTCTCACAGATAAAAAAATTGAGGCTAAAAGGGGGATTTCGGCAATATGCATGACATAGAAAGAACATAAATGAAATCTGATTTAAAAGCAGAGTTAGAGAACATCAAATCAGAGAGAGTCAAAACTTTTTAAAAAGAAAAATGTCTTTTAATTTATTTTTTAAAAATAAAATCACAAATTATATCCTCTCCCTCTTGCAAAAGAGAACTCACATCATGTCAAATTAAGTCTTTTCTCAGATACACATTCACTCCTTCAGGCAGACACACGACCATACTATTCTTTTCTTTTACATTCAACTTGAAATCCCATCATCTAACTGAAGTCTTTTCACAATTAATTACTGCGGAGGCACAGCAAGTTAAACATGTTTATTAATTCTCATCCTACTAGCAGAAAAATCAGAGCTGGCATAATCTAAGATCTTTCTTTTAGAAATAAGAAAATTAGTAGATACTTCGGAATTTTCATTGGCTCTGAGACTCCCAAATGAGGGGATACTAGCTTTGGAGAAAAAAATATGCATGGAGTGGCTTAGGATGTGAATTCTCAGGCACTGCCAGCGGTTGTTAGTAGTGCTCTCTGGTAGGTAGGCTGCACGTCAGGACCAAGGAAATGTGAACTATATATTTTAGAGGTAATCTCAACTTTGTCCCTGAGGAACTCCAATGGCATTTTAACATACTTAAGAGGGAAAGAAATCTTATTTTACACAACCCTAGATCTATCCAGCATATCTCCCATGTATATCAAGAGTCAGCATGTATATTTGGGAGATGAAAGGGAACAATCTGATATCACGTATTTACTAGAGGGGAAAACTTAAATCCCGAGAGATTCATTGGCTTGTTTAGGTTCCCTGACAATGCACAATATCCATTTAGAGACTGTTCTCCTGCAAAGATACTTGAACCGTAGACACCAGAAAGAAGAGCTGATGTCAGCCCTTCAGACATTTCCTCCAGTGTTAATTAACACCAATGACTTTCTGGTTAATACGTTTTTAATGCTTTAGAACTTCATCTAACAATTTCTGTTTCTAACCTGCAAAGCTACTGACACCTATTCCAAGCAAATTTCACTAATGGGAAACCCTGGATGTCTAGCTTGAAACACTTTTTGGCTGACTACCATCAGGAGGAAATTCTGAGATACGTGTAAGTAAGTTGATTTATTCACTCACATTGCATTCTCTGCCCTCTTCCCCCTCTCCCTTCACCCCCCCCCCCCCCACTTTGTTCCCTCGCCCCAATGGTAATGGAACAGGGATTGGCAAACATTTTCTGTAAAGGGCCAGACAGTAAATAGTTTAAGCTTCTGGGTTCTGCCTTCATAGCTCAGAAGCAGCCATAGACAATCCTTAAATGAATGGGTGTGTCTATGTTCCAATAAAACTGTGTTTACAAACACAGGCAGTAGGCCAGATTGAGCTCCAGAACTATAGTTTGTCAACCCTGGTAGAGAGCAGCAATTCTCAAAGTGCATCAGAATCACATATAAGACTAATGAATACACAGGATTCTGGGCCCCAAATTAAAGTTCCAAATTCAATAGGCCTGTAGTGGGGCCTGAGACTTTAATAAGCTTCCAAATGATGCTGATGCTGCTGGTCCAGGGACCACACTTCGAGAATCAATGGTTTAGAATAATGGTCTATAGTGCATTCAGTGGAGGGCTGAAATGTAGCGAACAACTCAGAGTACAGAAGCCACATGCTGCAAACTGACTGCTAATTTTATAGAACATTTCATATGAAGACTTACTGTTAAGTGCCATAATATTATCTGTTCCTGGATGATGGAAATTTATTCCCATGCGTCCTAAAAAATAAAATTATTTCGTTTTAAGCACAAAGAAAAGAATGCTTAATGTAACCATTTAAAATACATCTTAAAATAAGAACATGACAAAAAATTCAAACAGATTAATCTATAACAGCGCTATCAAAGGCCAAAGCAGTTACAACAGTTTTTAAATCAAGTCATAAAACATACACATGAAAAATCTTAAAACAAAGCCAAAATTTCAACAGCAAATAAAACATAACATAAAATAAGCCTCCATTATAAAAGACCGAAATTTAACACATCTCCCACATTCCAATTTAAACATGCCAATTCCTTAGATTAAGCATTTATTTAAACAACCATTCATACTGCCCTTCAAATTCAAGCAGCAAAAAAGAAAAAATAAATTCAAGGAAGTATATAAACTTGAGATTCAGAGAAAATAAAAAGATAGAGGTTTCACAATGGCTCAAAAATACAACATTATTATCAGAATGGCAGCCAGAAAAAACATGGTAAAAAATTATAAAACAGAAACAGTGGGGTGGAAATGACTGGCCCCAAACTTGAGGCTTCTTGTGCCTTTCCCTACCATTAACAGGTTATATGACCTTGGGCATAATGCTAACCTCCTGACTTAGATACTCACATCTAGTACATGATTTGCAAACTTCTGCCCACACTAGCTGGCATCCTGTTTTTTTATGCCTCTAAGCTAAGAATCATTTTTATATTTGTAAAGGTTATAAACAAAACAAAGTCAGAAGTAAAACAAAGAATAATGTGTGAAATAGACATATGGTTGGTAAAGTCTAAAATAATTACTCTCCAGCCCTTCACAAACTTTGTCAACCCCTGGTCTACAAGAATCAGATGCTTCAAACTAATGGCTGGGGTGTGAGTGGAAGATGCAGACATTTGGTATGTTTTTTCATAAATTATTTGGGAGAAGAAGGTGGATATATCAAAATGAAAATTAAATAGGGCAAGTCTTACATAGGAAAAAAATGTACTTAGTAAGGTTTCTTGATCAATTCCATCAACAAAATAGTTATTGAAACAATTCTTTTGTGTAAAACTATTATCAGTGAACTTGGCTCTGCAAGGTTTTCATGTCCAATGACGTCAAGGGTTATTACGAAATTCTCAGAAAAATGTTCATTTCATTTCACTTTATCATTGTTTAAATAAATAAATGTCAAGAGTATTTTAGGGGAAAAATAGTACAGGGAAAGTTAGAGATAAGGTTACAGTGATCGACTTTTACATAAAACATGGTGTTCTTTTGTTCTGTTTTTGAGACAGAGTCTCAATCTGTTGTCCAAGCTTGAGTGCAGTCTTCCAAGTAGCTGGAACCACAGGTGAGTGACACCACACCCAGCTAATTTTTTGATTTATTGTAGAGGCTTGGCCTACGTGAAACACAGTTTTATATTATATAATTGCAAAAGAGTCAGTCAACATGTGATATTATATATTGCAAAAGAGTCAGTCAACATGTGATGTGGGAGATTGAAGGCAAACAGCATCATCAACCTTCTCAGACCCAAAAGAAAAGCATCAAAGTGGACAAAACAGAGCATTTGCCTCACGTAAGAAGGGGAATTATGAATGCCTAGATAAATGAAGTTTTTGCTTAGACAAGGCCATCCTGATTTTAAAAGCCTCAAGTCATGATGATTCATGAAAGGTCATTTTATATTAAGAAGTAGAGAGAAAGAAAACAAAATGCTCAAAAGTGTAATGTCACTTGTATCTGCGTGTATATTTGAGAATAGGAAAATCAACAACATCTGATGGATTCTGCCAGGCACGGTAGTTCACACTTGTAATCCCTCACTTTGGGAGGCTGAGGTGAGAAGATTGCCTGAGCCCAGGGGTTTGAGACCAGCCTAGGCAGTTTGGTGAGACCTCGTCTCTACAATAAATTAAAAAAATTAGCCAGGTGTGGGGGCGCACACCCATAGTTCCGGCTAATTAGAAGACTGAGGTAGAAGGATCACTTGAGCCCAGCAGGTTGAGGCTGCAGGGGCTGTGACCATGCCACTGCACTCCAGCTTGAGTGGCAGAGTGAGAAACCAACTCCAAAAAAAAAAAAAGAGAGAGAGAGAGAGAGAATCAACTAAATAAAATCGCTTATTTTAAATTTTGTAGATTTCACAATACTTTTTTTTTTTGAGTCAGAGTCTCACAATGTCACCCAGGCTGAAGGACAGTGACACACTCCCAGCCACTGCAGCCTCGACCTGCTGGGCTCAGACAATCTTTCCACCTCAGCCTTCCAAGTAGCTGGAACTTAGGCATGCACCACCACGTTCAGCTAATTTTTTGATTTATTGTAGAGATGAGGGCTCACCAAGTTGCCCAGCTCTCACTTCAGTCTCCCAAAGTGCTGGGATTACAGGCTTGAGCCACCGTGCCCAGTCCCCATAAAACTTTACAGAAGCTAATCATTCAGAATTTCAAAAACTAATCCATTGTTGTTGTTGTTGTTGTTTAAGCTGGATTCTCACTCTGTCGCCCAGGCCAGAGTGCAATGGCATGCTCACGGCCACCCCTGTGTCGAACTGCTGGAACCACAGGTACATGCTATCACACCCAGCTAATTTTTTATTTTTTTGTAGAGATGAGGTCTCGCCAAGTTGCCTGGGCTGGTCTCAAACCTGTGGGCTCAGGCAATCCACTCGCCTCGGCCTCCCAAAGTACTGGGATTACAGGCTGAGCCACTAAGCCCGGCCACTAATCCATTGTTAAAAGACATGTTTAATGTATCTATAATGTAACTACTCTACATGCCTTATGTTTTTCTAGTTTCTAAGTTATTTTAGAGTCCCTGAAAATGATAGTCTATACCATATGCAACCAGTACTATCTCCTACCACCACCTTGATCAGAACCTCTTAAAGGGAAACTAGTCACCAAAACAAAGCTTTCACTCAATAGGGAGATTTTACATTCTGGTTTCAATTAGCTATATTAGTATGCTATCCTTCATTATTTTTATTTTTATTTTTTTGAGTTGGGGTCTCACTCTGTTACCCAGGCTAGAGTGCAGTGGTCCCATCATGGCTCATCCCAACCTCAAACTCCTAAGTTCAAGCAATCCTCCCACCTCAGCCTCCTAAGTAGCTGGGACTACAGGCATGCACCACCATACTCAGTTAATTTTTTTTTTTTTTGGGAAAAAAAAAAACCCACCAATTTTTATTTTGGACACACAAATGTTATCATTTAATTGGATTCTGAAAATTTGAATCACCATAGAGGGTAATTTTTTATAACTGGCCTTTTAAATATGAATGTGAATTGAGCTTACGAGACTGTGATTTTTATAGACTGAATAACCATATGTAACCCTGCTCTCCAACCTGTCCCTCCATCCCCTCGCCCCTATCTATCAGGCACTGGCGAAAGTGGGACACAGCCTTGTCTTTCCTCAGCATCATTTAACTTAGTAAAACCACATATGCCTTCCCGTTTCTGAAACCTTATATTTTACACTACACTTAAAAGATAGCTAGCTGACAAGAACAATTTAAAAATAGCAGTCCATGGACAGGTGACAAAATGTCACGCTGGCAGCACCACACTGTATTAACAAAAATCACCAGATGTCACACACTTGATTCTATTTTCACAGCTGATTAAACAGCAGTATTTGTTGGACAAAAGCAAGAAAAAAGAAACGGCCTCATCTGAATTTGGAATCAGTTTTTCTTTGGCTTTTGTGTCTTTTCTCTGTTTTCCAAACTTTCTTAATGATTGTAAAACTTAAGATATACAACATATTAAGTTTAAAAAAATCACAATTTCAATTTTAGAAAAGACACATAGATACTCCCTGAACTGGAAGACTATAAATCTTACAGTCCTCGTAAATAACAATGCTTGTCTTCAGTGATCTTGTCTTCATTTTTCTCCCGTAAAAACATATTACATTTTATAATCTAAAAATTAATTTTTGAAGAGGTAAAGAAGCTAGCTTAAAGATGCCATAAGTGATTTTATTTTTAAAATTGCATTTAATTGGAGGAAAAATTAGATTATTTAGAAAACTGGTTCTGATGGGTATGGTGTTGACCCAAAGTTTCTTCTGGAATCTTTTTTTGCTAACTTTCATCCAGAGATTCATTGAAGTCAGAGGCCAACAGAATTAGGGAAAATGCCAAGAGAGGTAAAAAGTTTTCTGCTTTTAAGCAATAGTGTTTCCTTCAATTGGCCTAACAATACCTAAGGCTCATTTTTTTTTTCTGCTTCATAAGAAAGGTTGGAAATAACTTGCGCAGTGTGGGATACAGAATTATAAGTAGAAAACTACCAAACTTTCTTTCATTTCCATCTTTCCAAGCAGAAAAAGCATCATAGGAAGGGTCAAAAAGGCTTCATGTGTGTAGTTATCGATGTTGTATAGGATAGTTTGAAACTGATTTGGAGTCTCACTCTGAAGGACAAAAGGAGGGGGTATACCTTTTTAAGTTGGGGAAGCTAAGTATTAGTTCCAGAAATTTGCAAAACTATTATTTGACATAGTAGTTGTGAACTACATAATTCTTTACCATAAATGATTTTAGACACAAGAAATAAAAGAAGTTGAATACGGATCAGCTAAATTTGGGTCTGTTTGATTTCCTTGATAACCTCTTTAGGGAACATTCTAGTGTTTTAGGCACCATGCCCTCCTCCAAATATTCTTGGGTCTACGTTTGAAGATATCCTCTATATACGCCATTTCCTTAACTTTTTTTTGTACTGATTAATACTTTAATACAAATGTATAAAGATAACAATATGTATTTTTAAAGATCTTGGTTGTTAGTAGTTATGATGTTTTTCATGACCAGTATGATAGAAGAAAAAAAAAAATCAGGCTGGTGGCTCAGTCTATAATCCCAGCACTTTGGGAGGCTAAGGTGAGTGGATTGCCTGAGCCCACGGGTTTGAGACCCCCCCCCCAGGCAACTTGGCAAGACCTCCTCTCTACAATAAATAAAAAATTAGCTGGGCATGGTAGTCCATGCCTGTTGCTCCCACTAGTTGGAAGGCTGAGGCGGAAGAATCATCTGAGCCCAGCAGGTCGAGGCTGCGGTGGCCATGAGCATGTGGCTGCACTCCAGCCTGGGCAACAGAGTGAAACTCCAAATCAGTTCCAAACTATCCTATACTACATTGATAACTATTCATAAGTAGGTCGGTGTAAGGTAGAACAGTAAAGTGATATATTTGGGATGTGTTGGGCTCTAGAAAAGTTTCAGTTATTAACTTTAAAAATCGAAAGTGAAACATTTTTTTTTTTTTTGAGTAGGAGTCTCACTCTGTCACCCAGGCTAGAATGCAATGGCATGCTCATGGCCACTGCAGCCTTGACATCCTTCCACCTCAGTCTTCCAAGTAGCTGGAACCATAGGCGTATGCCACCACAACTGGCTAATTTTTAAAATTTATTGTAGAGATAAGGTCTCGCCAAGTTGCCAGGGTTTGTTTCAAACCCCTGAGCTCAGGCATCCTCTTTCCTCTGCCTCCTAAAGTACTGGGATGACAATGCACCCAACCATGAAGCACTTTTAAAATTTTTCATGGGGCCGGGCCCGGTGGTTTACGCCTATATGGATGTTAGTATTTGGGGATAACAAATCCAATAAGGTCCTCATTATTTGAAAATAACAAGGATGCTGGGCACTGCGCCTGGTTTAGATGATTCTTTACTAGTATGGTTTTTCTATAGGGAATACATATTTTTAAAAAAGAATTTTACTGTATTATAAATGCTGGCAAAATAGTAATGCCTATAATCTTAGCACTTTAGGAGGCCAAGGTGGGAGGATTGCTAGAGACCAGGAGTTCCAGACCAGCCTGGGCAACATAGTGAGACATTGTTTCTATATTAAAAAAATCAAGCAGGCCAGGCACCATGGCTCAAGCCTGTAATCCCAGTGCTTTGGGAGGCAGAGGTGAGAGGATTGCCTGAGTCTAGGGGTTTAAGACCAGCCTGGGCAAACTGGTGAGACCGTATCTCTACAGTAAATCAAAAAATTAGCCATGCGTGGAGGCGCATGCCTGTAGTTCTGGCTACTTGGAAGGCTGAGGCGGAAGGATCATCTGAGTCCAGCAGGTTAAGGCTGCAATGGCAGTGAGCATGCCACTGCACTCCAGCCTGGGCAACAAAGTGAGACTTCAACTGAAAAAAAAAAAAGACTTTCTAAATAAACTATATTTCCCAATTAAAAAAAAAAATTAGCCATGTGTGGTGGCACATGCCTGTGATTCCAGCTCTTGGAAGGTTAAGGCGGAAGGATCACCTGAGCCCAACAAATCGAGGCTGTGGTAGCTGTGAGTGTGCCACTGCACTTCAGCCTGAGTGACAGCAAAACTTCAATTAAAAAAAAAAAAAATTAGCTGGGCGTGGTGGCGTGCACCTGTAGTTCCAGCTACTTGGAAGGCTTAGGTGGAAGGATTGCCTGAGTTCATTAGGTCAAGGCTGCGGTGGTCATGAGCGTGCCACTGTACTTCAGCCTGGGTGACAGAGTGAGATTCCAACTCAAAAAAAAAAGTAATAATATATAAAAATATAGTAAAATGGTTTTTAAAATCTCTTTTAAGGAAATGATAAAAATTTCGGTACTATAATATTCAAAATATGTTCCAAATAACCAGTAAACAAAAGCTATGAACTTAGACATGCATGAGCTTAAACCCTAGTTTCTTCACATATCAGTAGTAGATAATTTTCAGTAAGTTATTAAATCTTTTGTCCCTCTGCTGCCTCATTTAAGGTTGTGCTCCAGAACAACTAAATCTGAATTTCTGAAGGCAGTATGCCCAGGCATAATCTTTGTCTTTTAAAATTTAGGTGAGTGGGTGGGTGTGGTGGCTCACAATTGTAATCCCAGCACTTTGGAGGGCCAAGGTGGGAGGATCGCTTTATTTTATTTTATTTTTATTTTTCTGAGTTGGAGTCTCACTCCGTCGCCCAGACTGGAGTGCAGTGGCCGCTCCCGGCCACCGCAGCCTCGACCTGCTGGGCTCCGGTGATCCTTCCGCCTCAGCCTTCCTAGTAGCCAGAATTACAGTCACACGCTACCATGCCTGACTGATTTTTGATTTATTGTAGAGATGAGGTCTCGCCAAGTTGCCCAGGCGGGTCTCGAACCCGCGGGCTCAGGCAATCCACTCACCTCAGTCTCCCAAAGCACGGGATTACAGGCTGAGCCACTGAGCCCAGCTGAGGATCGCTTTAGTTCAAGAGTTTAAGATCAGCTTGGGCAACATGGTGAGAACCCATCTTAAAAAACAAAAACAAAACCTTAAAACTCAGGTGATTAAAATGCTATATTAAGGTCAGGCATGGTGGCTAATGCCTGTAATTCCAGCACTTAGGGAGGTCAAGGTGAGGGGATTGCTTGAACTCAGGGGTTTGAAACCAGCCTGGGCAACTTAGTGAGCCCTCATCTCTACAATAAATGTTTTAAAAAATTAGCCGAGTATGGTAGCACACGCCTGTAGTTCCAGCTACATGGAAGGCTGAGCCAGAAGGATCGCCTGAGCTCTGCAGGTCGAGGCTGCAATAGCTGTAAGCGTGTCACTGTATTCCAGCCTGGGCAACAGACTGAGACTCCGACTCCAAAAAAAATAAAAATAAAAGTAAAATGCTGTATCTTTTAAAGGATTAACGCACAAAGTAATGGGAAGCACTTATACAAATTACTCAACTTCTACTTACCATCTCTGTCCCCCAAGAATGTACAGAACAAGAACAATCAGTTCTTGCTGACTTAGAACCTTTCCCCTAACAGTTTGTGGAATCTACTTTTATACAAGACAAATTGATACTGGCTGAAGGGAGGTAACACAAAAATAGAACTGAGCAATGATCCAAGCTACAGGAATAAGTAAAGAGATAGTATATTTTTTCAGGAACAAATGAAAAAGCAAAATGTAATGAAAGTACATTTTTCTGAAACAAGGGGACCTCAAAATTCCATAAAAGGGAGCCAGTTTTGTGAAAGGTTCCATAATACTAAATTTAAATTGTGATGAATAAAGAAAAATGCCTCTATAACACCAAAGGATGGCATTTATCCCTTCCAAGTTTCTGCCAGTTTGAATGTTTTAAGGCACTATTACCGGAAGATAAGCTATTTTTTCCCAGATTCTTTCAATATACCTGTGCAAAGCAAAGCCTTCAATATCGGTTCTCAACCAACACGTGCTCTTTTCATTTTTCAAATCTCAGTTCCATGAATGATGAAGGAAGAGAAAATTCAAATACATAAAAACATTTCATCAGGCACTACCCCTAAACGGTCAGACCAACTCTCCTTCAGTAAAAGGAAAACTGCATGGGATGAAGAAGAAAGACTCCTCCTCCCTGTTGCTGCCAACATGGCTGCTGTATTGAACTTCCGCAGTCAGGGTACAGGATCTTATTTTCCAATATTACCTACTCTGCCCAATGCACTGTGGGTTGGTGTTTCCTTATGAATCTTCTGGAGTATTCTTCAGAGTATAGTTCATCAAACCTATCACCATGGTTTTCCACAGGGATTCCCTAAGTAGTTAGGTGAACCCTTGTCATGAGTAGAAGTCAGGGGACAACTATAAGGAGGGTATAGGGCTACATCTCATCTTTTTTTTTTCTTCTTTTTTGAGTTGCTGTCTCACTCTGTCACCCAGGCTGGAGTGCGGTGTCACGCTCACAGCCACTGCAGCCTTGACCTGATGAGCTCAGGTGAACCTTCTGCCTCAGCCTTCCAATTAGCTGTAACTATAGGCATACACGGTACAGGCCCGGTCAATTCTTTTTTTATTTATTGTAGAGATGAGGTCTAACCAAGTTGCCCAGGCTGTTCTCGAACCTCTGGGCTCAGGCAATCCTCTGGCCTCGGCCTCCCAAAGTGCTGGGATTACAGGCTTGAGTCACCACGTCCGGCCTCACTGCCTATCTCTTATCCCACACCTCCTAACATTGATATCCCCTTAATCCTCATAGTTATAAGGAGAGTGGGATTTTCCTTCAATCCACTAGAAATAAGAGCAGAGAACAATTCCTCCCACCCAGGTCTCACTCCTACATCTGCCAACCCAAAGATTTCTGTACTTAGAAAAGGAATAAGAAACAGTTTTCATTAGCACATCACCCTCTTCAAAATCCTCCTTTCTCATCTCTTTGACGCACTCTCAAACAAAAGGAAAAGTACACATAAGACATGGAAAGAGGTCAAGCATAGTGGCTCACTCCCATAATCTTAACATTTTGGGAGGCCAAGGCAGGAGGATCACTTGAGGTCAGGAGTTCGAGACAGCCTGAGCAACAGAGTGAGACCCTGTCACACACCCAAAAAAGTATATATACATACATATTTTACATATTAATTATTATATTATTCTCATTGCCAAGAGCTGTAGTTTGAGATCTTCACAAAACAAACAAAAATTAGCACATTTTTATTTAAATAAAAATTCTGTGATCTGATCAATGCTGTAGAAAACATTCTTCAGTATGCTTTGAAGAAAAATCAATTAAAATTTTCCTCTATATTTTTATCATGGAGGAGATAAGGAACCTTTTAAAATTTAAAATTTCCCATGAATATTTTCAAGACTGATTGAGTATAAGTATAGACGTGAATGAAAAACTCTTGAGCCTTAGTTATTTTACTAAAACAGATGTCTCATTATTTCTTTTCTTTTCTTTTTTGAGTTGGGAGTCTCACTCTGTTGCCCAGGCTGGAGTGCAGTGGGGCACTCATGGCCACTGCAGCCTCAGCTTGCTAGAGACTCAGGTGATCCTTCTGCCTCAGCCTTCCAAGTAGCTGGGACTACAGGCACGTGCCACCATGCCCAGCAAATTTTTTGATTGATTGTAGAGATAAGGTCTCGCCAAGTTGCCCAGGCTGGTCTCGAACCCATGGGCTCAGACAATCCTCTCATTTCGGCCTCCCAAAGTGCTGGGATTATAGGCATGAGCCACCGTGCTCAGCCTCATTATTTTTTAAACTTCCAATTGTGTCATCTTTTATGTAGAGACAGTCTTGCGCTGTTGCTCAGGCTGGTCTGTAACTTCTGGCCTCAAGCAATCCTCCTGTGTCGGCCTCCCAAAGTGCTGAGATTACAGGTGAGAACCATGGCACGGCCTTTTACTAAATACTTTTGTAAGACAAAACATCACTGTGAGCCAAGTGTGGTGGCTCACACCTGTAGTCACAGCTCTTTGGGAGTTGGAACGAGAGGATTGCCTGAGCCCATGGGTTCGAGACCAGCCTGGGAAACTTGGTGAGATCTCGTCTCTACAATAAATCAAGAAAAATTTGCCAGGCGTGGTGGCACACACCTGTAGTTCCACCTACTTGGAAGGCAGAGACGGAAGAATCACCTGAGCCCAGCAGGTTAAGGCTGTGGTGGCTGTGAGTGTGCCACTGCACTCTAGCCTGAATGACACAGTGGGACTCCAACACAAAAAAAAGAAAGAAATTATAACCTTTGCTATTTCTAGTTAGGGAGTCTCAGGTGATATTTTTACTTCCCCTTTTGACCTTTTATGTACTATTTGGATTTCTTAACAGTGAACAAGAATATTATGTTCTCGAAGTAAAAATAATTATAATAATACTGAGCTCTAAGGAAAAAAAAATACACACAAAATCAATTACTCTATACTTGAGTGTTAAGACCCTCAAAATAGTGTCCCCATGTTCAAGAGTGAGAAGAGGACACTGAAAGTGGGAGAAAAATCAAGATGGAATACAGGGAAGTGTTTCTGGACAGATTCATCCAGAAGCCTCCTAGCCTGCCATCCTTCTCTAAAAGCTCAATCCACCTAAATGTTTATATCTTTTGATCCAAAGACCCTCACTATGAATTAATCTTAAGGAAAAGCTATGTGTAAGAACTCATCAATGGCAGCATTACCCATAATGGAGGAAAAGCTGGAAAACAATCTACGAGTCTAAAGTCAAGGCCAATCAATAAATTATAAAGATCAGATAGAAACACGGATAATGTTTATTATATGGGAAACAGAAAAATAAAGACTATGCCATCACAATGTTTTTTTTATTCCTGCTACCTTTTTGTTTTTATAATTTTCTCTACTTTTTAAAGTAAAAAATTATGGGGTAACCCCTTCAGGTCCCCTCCTACTGTGGGAGTTTTTCTCTCCTCTCAATAAATCCTGCTTTCTTACTAAAAAAAATAAAATTAAAGTAAAACAATAAATAAATAAAGTAAAAAATTACTTGAAACCTTTTCTTTAAAATGTAAGCACCCGGCCGGGCTCGGTGGCTCAGCCTGTAATCCTGCACTTTGGGAGGCCGAGGTGAGTGAATTGCCTAAGCCCGCAGGTTCGAGACCCGCTTAGGCAACTTGGCGAGACCTCATCTCCACAATAAATCAAAAAAATTAGCCGGGTGTGGTAGCACATGCCTGTAGTTCCAGCTACTTGGAAGGCTAAGGCAGAAGGATCGCCGGAGTCCAGCAGGTCGAGGCTGCGGTGGCCGGGAGCGGCCACTGCACTCCAGTCTGGGTGACGGAGTGAGACTCCAACTGAAAAAAAAAAAAGTCCACCCTAGCAAGGAGGAAGTGTAGTTGACATCTAGCATCTAGGCCTCTAGGGACCCAGGGAGAACTCACTTCCATGGGGTACAGTCCTGATCTCCTGGAGGGAAATCTACCTTGGTCATACTAAAGA
>CAUYQG010226706.1:0-10450 GCA_963574415.1 Tarsius wallacei
AGTTCCAGCTACTTGGAAGGCTGAGGCGGAAGGATCGCCGGAGCCCAGCAGGTCGAGGCTGCGGTGGCCGGGAGCGGCCACTGCACTCCAGTCTGGGCGACAGAGTGAGACTCCAACACAAAAAAAAAAAAAAAAAAAAAAGTTCTTTATCTGTGCTGACCAATACAACGGCCCCTAGTCACGTATGACTAAAGAGCACTTGAAATGTGGCAAGTGCAACTGAGGAAGTAAATTTTTAATTGTACTTATTTACTCTTAACTAATTTAAACTTAAACAGCCACATGTGGCTAGCAGCTACTCTGTTACACATCATAGCAACAAAGCAGAGTAAGAAAAATAACTTGAGCTTTCTACCGCATACTATGATCTGAGTAATGTTTTCTAACAGGAGAGAAAACTACCATCTGGACAAGGAACTGGTTAAATAAATAAAAGCTGTGGGTGAGACAAAAATTCAGCAAAGAATTTAATGACTACACATATAACGTAGGCCTTTTTAGAGAATATCTGATTAAGAAGAAAAAATCCATGGAAAATTTAGATCTGAAGGTTAGTCAGATCTTAATTATGTAAACTTCAAACATCCTATCTTTCATATCAAAAGACATACAGTAGTCTCCCCTTATCTGGGTTCTGCTTTCCACAATTTCAGATACCTGTCAATCACAGTCCAAGAATAGGTGAGTACAGCAAGATATTTTGAAAGACATTCACAAACCTTTATTACAGTATACTGTTATAACTGTTCTAGTTTATTATTAGTTATTGTTAAGTCTCTTACTGTGCCTAATTCATAGATTAAACTTTATCATAAGTATATATGAATAGGAAAAGTATATATATAAAGTTTGGTATCATCCGGAGTTTCACATATCCATTGGTGGTCTTGGAACTTATCCTTTGCAGATAAGGGGGACTACTGTACCAATACATTTTCATGTATACTGAAAAAACATCATTTGGTCTAAAATTCTAGGCTCTGCTACTTGCACATACTTTAAAAGGGAAGGTGTCCTGAGAATCCCATCTTCTCCTTCCAATATATTATCCTACTTTTGAGTAGGAAATACTTTTAAAGTCAGCTCTCCCTAATGTATCACCTACTATATTACATCTTAAGAATGCTCACTACGCATGCATGCTGTATGGAAGACCACATGTACCAGTGCAAGTAGTTGATGGAATAACTCCAGTGATCTTCAATGTGCCAGCAAAAAGAAGAGAAACACATTCCCACATAAAGCCATGGCACCTTCATGCCAGAGATATCCACATTAATATGTGCAAGAACAGACTGCTCCAGGACAGGCATGTTATTCAAATTCCAACCAGAAAGCGCATATTCCTATAAAGGAAAAAAATTGCAAAGAAAGATCAGAAATGACAAATGCTCAACAGAAATGTCAAATAAGTCTGCAAAAAAAGTAAAACATTTTATAACATTTACAATAATCTGAGCTCTTTGTTCTCGGCTATGTAACTCATATAACTATTTAATCCCACTTCCTGTCTAGGTTCTGTGTAGTTTTCTTTTTTTAAGATACCTCTGATTTACTCCAAAGCACATGAGCAAAGCTTCTTGTCATTCCCCAGCCTACCAGTAAAAGAGTATGAGATCTATTTTAATACATCGCTATTATATTTCTACTTTAACCCTACTAGCATAATTTCCCAAAATGTGCACTACTACATTTACAGAATTGTGTCAGATATAAAGACAAAACCTACTAAGACAGAAAATCTGACTTTGTGAAAATAATGAAGACTGATATGATGCAAAAATTCACTACCACCAGTCCTAACTACAAACACATCTAGAAATACTGGATAAATTATAACAATAAAAATAAAAATTTTTTAAAAACTTCACAGTTGAACTCAGAAGAGAAATTCTCAGTTTCTAGGAAAAGAGAGGAAGCAAAGCCAGATTGCTGTTGCAAGAGTATTCATACAGTTTCTAAAGGGATATAGGCACTAGAGACTGACTTTCAAACATCCATCCCTGAAAACACATGAGGTAGTGACTTACAGTATTTATCATCAGCCGGGTGTGTGGTTCACGCCTGTAATTCCAGCACTTTGGGAGGTGGAGACGAGAGGAATGCCTGAGCTCAAGGGTTCAAGATCAGCCTGGGCAAACTGGCATGACCTCGTCTCTACAATATATCAAAAAATTAGCTGGGCACGGTGGCACGCACCTGTGGTTCCAGCTACGTGGAAGGCTGAGGCGGAAGGATTGCCTGAGCCAATCAGGTTGAGGGTGCAGTGACCGTGAACATGCCACTGCACCCCAGCCTGGACAACAGAATGAGACTCTGACTCAAAAAAATAAATAAATAACTATTTATCATCTTTATGAAGAGCAGTTCTCAAAGTGGGTTCCAAAGAATTCACGAAGTCCAACTATTTTCACAATAATTCTAAGATGTTATTTGCCTTTTTCACTTACATTTTTGCAGAAGTGTATTGAGCTTTCCAGAGGAAATATGACATGTGATATCACAACAGACTGACTGCAGAAGCAGGAATGAGAATCTGCTATTAAAAGGTTGATAACTGAACCTGGATGCCAGACACTAAAACTAAGACTGCTGTCCGTCAAAAGGCCTACCTAAAGTTTGGCCCCTACCTGCCATTTAGAAACCCTACACTAATATAAAACGTTTCCAATGATTAAGAGTGCTCACAGTACCCAGACTGCTTGTACAAATGTGTGTGCTGAACACCTGCTTTCCTTCTGGGAGTTGGAAATTTTGGTACATGTTTGACAAAGGGTGCTCATGTCATCAGCACCCAATGAAAACCTTGGGCACTGGGTCTCTAATGAGCTTTCTTGGTGTGCAACACTTTCCATGTGTGCAGCCATAATTTTATACTGGAATAATTAAGCATGTTCTATGTGATCCTACTGGGAGAGAACTCTTAGAAGCCTGTTCCTGGTTTCCTCTAGACTGCCCCCCATGCCTCTCTTCCCTCTGCTGATTTTGTTCTGCAGTCTTCCACTGTAGTAAACCACAGCCATGAGTCTTCCTAACAAGCCGCCCAACCTGGAAACGATCTCAGAGACCCTCAACACAGTCAGTCATTATGCACAACCACAGTACCCATCTCAGCCTGTGTTGAGGACCTTGGCAGGGATGGCTGTAGCAAGAATGGAGAGGGCCAATCTTACAGAAAATAATAAAAAATGAATTTTAAAAATGCAGCCAATGGCTTAATATAGAGCAAGGCGGATGAGGAAAAAACTCGTTTCTAAGGTTTTACGTTCTGCACCTACCTTTGCTCCTCAGAGGCCCTCTTTGTAGAGCACACTATAAGACACAACTCCGGGAGTACGTTTCCACTGAACTATGACACCAGAGGGGTTATCAGATACCAAGAAACTAACTCATAACACAGGAGTTCAATGCAAATGTACAATTCCTAGTGAAAAGCTCTTAGTTACTTGCTATTCTAATAGAATGATTTTCGGAGGAAAGTAACAAATTTATGTAAGATATAAGTACAAAAAGTCTGAAGGTTTTATACACGTTGCCTAATTAGTCTCTAAAATTCTTTGGGATAACCGGGTTCTCTCATACCATCTTACAATAAACACAAAATCCTAACTAAAACATAACTGCGGCTGGGCGTGGTGGCTCAAGCCTGTAATCCCAGCACTTTGGGAGGCCGAGGTGGGAGGACTGCCTGAGCCCAGGGGTTCGAGACCAGCCTGGGCAACTTGGTGAGATCTTGTCTCTACAATACGTCAAAAAAATCAGCCGGGTATGTTAGCGCATGCCTGTAGTTCCGGCTGCTTGGAAGGCTGAGGCAGAAGGATCACCTGAGCCCAGCGGGTCAATGCTGGGGTGGCTGTGAGCATGCCACTGCACTCCAGTTTGGGGGATGAAATGAGACTCCAACTCAAAAAAACAAACAAATAAATAAATAAATAACTTAGAAAATAAATGGTAAATCCACAACCCAGTCTAGAAAAAGTTTTACTGCCTGTCTCATTAATACTATGACTGATGTCTTTAAAGCCCAGGCATCAATGTTTCAATCTACTTAAAGTTAAAAAGAAAAAGCTTTAAACTTAGGACATTTAGAAAAATAATTCTAACCAGTTAATTAAAAAATAATTACTTAATTCAGGAAGGAAGGAGGGTGGGGGACACGTGTCAACACAAAGCATACCTGGTCCACTACCAGGGAAAGAGAGGGCCAGTTAGAAGCCCAAACTTTACCTGCACGCAGCCTATTTATGTAATTAACTCGCACTTGTACCCCACATCTCTATAATAAAAATAAAAATGAACTACTTAATTCAAAGAATCATAGCTGTAAGAAGAATAAAAGCCATACGAGGAGAGCTTTGCAACCCTCTCTTGTTATGTTGAAAAAAAAAAGTAGCAAGCCTCCAGTGAACCCCCCTCCACCGCCAATGATCCTCATTTCCTGAAATTCAGGTCTTGGTATAGCCCCCTCCCACACCAAACAGGGCTGACTGATGTAACCAACAAAATATTACAGATTTTAAGAAGTCCTACTTTTGAAGTGAAGTTATAAAAAACGCTGAAACGCTTTCCAGCTCTCAAGTGGTCCTATGAAGAGACCCACAGAGCTAGAAGCTGAGGTTTCCTGCCAACTGTCACGTGAATGTGCCATTTTGAAAGCCAACCCACGAGTCCAGGCGAGTCTCGTGATGGCTCCGGCCCCAGACAGTATTTTGACAGCAGCTTCATGGGGGACTTTAAGCTACAACTATCACTGAAATGCTCACAAATTCTTGACCCACAGAAAATACAAGATAACGAATGTTTGTTGTATAAGTCACTGAAGTCAGAAGTGATATATCACCAAAAGAAAAACCAAACGGACGGCCGGGAACAAAACATGAATTGGCCAGCCATCTAATAATTACTATCAAGGACAAAAGCTGCTCCTATCTTCATGTCTAAAAAACATAATCCTGCATTTCTCCACATTTTTGCATGAAGTTGAATAGGGTAAAAACAGAAATAAATAAATGTTTTCTAAGAATTTGTGCAAAATTCAAATATGGAAACAGGATTAGCATTTATATTCTTAGTACAGTATTACTCACTTAGGGTTGACAACTAAAATAATCTTCAAAAATTCTGTGGCATTATCTCTAAAAGATTAGAAAATGTAAACATCTGCTCAAGGACAATTTAAAAAGTCAGAACAGAAACAAAATTCGGAAAAAGATAAAGAGCTTTAAAATGAAGTCTCTCCTCCATAATGATATCGCTGACTTCCATTTGCCAATGGAAGAGTGTGAGAAACTCAGACTAATGCATTTCTTTATAGATACTTATACAAGTCAGGTTTAAAAGTCAGTGATATTAAACTCATATACATTCCAACACTGAACTGTTCCTTTAAAAACCATCCCTATTTAGCCTATATTATCCATCCCGCTGTATCAATCTCCTTCTCCCTTGGTAAAAACCCAGGATAGTCTCTAATCATCATTATTCAAGCTTATTATCCCAACATGTAGTCTACCACAATAAGAAAAAAAAAAAATCAACAAGGCTAGTATAGAATAGAAAAAAACACTAAATAAACCCCCCAAAACGGGAAGAATCAAAATATTATAATTAAAAACATTTAACACCAAAAGAAGGCCACAAAGAGAAACGGGGGGAGGGAAGAAGACATGAAGCACAGAAAACAGCAAAACTGCAGGCGCAAATCAACCCCGCCAAAAATTACATTAAGTGTAAATGGACTAAGCACTCCAATCAAAAGCTAACTGTCAGCCTGCATAAAAAAGCACACGAGATCCAATTACACGCTATCTACAGGAGACAAGCTTCAGATTCCAAGACATAAAATACCCTCAAAATAAAGGAATGGAAAAAGATACAACAGGCAAATGATAACCATAAGAGAGCAAGAGTAGGTATACTTTTAATTATATATCCTTCTGTACTAAAACTTTTTTCTTTTTTTAATCATGTATAACTCTTTTTTTTACCCAGGCTGGAGTACAGTGGCATGATCACAGCTCATTGCAGCCTCAATCTCCTGGGCTCAGGCAATCCTTCCACCTCAGACTCCTGAGTAGCTGGGACTACAGGCACATGCCACCAAGCACAGCTAATTTTTAAAATTTTTTTATAGAGACAAGATCTTGCTATGCTGGCCAAGATCTTGTCTCCTTGGCTTCCCAAAGTATTGGGATTATAGTTGTGAGCCACCACGCTCGACCTATAATTCTTTTAATAGGAGATAAAACTCTTAAATTAATGCCAATTATACAGTGAAAGAAAAAGTGTCAATGACCAAAGTAAGAAATTATCATCTCAATTCAGCATTACACATGCAGGTAATGTCCTATGTGGCAAGATTTCATGTATATTTTTTTTTTTTTTTTTTTTTGAGTTGGAGTCTCACTCTGTCGCCCAGACTGGAGTGCTGTGGCCGCTCCCGGCCACCGCAGCCTCGACCTGCTGGGCTCTAGCGATCCTTCCGCCTCATCCTTCCAAGTAGCTGGAACTACAGGCGTGCACTACCACGCCCGGCTAATTTTTTGATTTATTGTAGAGATGAGGTGTTGCTTGCCCAGGCGGGTCTCGAACCTGCGGGCTCAGGCAATCCACTCACCTCAGCCTCCCAAAGGCGCGGGATTACAGGCTGAGCCACCGAGCCTGGCCTTCATGTATATGTTATAGTTTAATTGCATACTTAAAAACTTATCTGCCCAGGTGTTGAAGGAAACTTATTTTTTAGACCTACCAAAATGTAATTTTATAAGAAATTCTTATGGTATCAAACTCTCTTTAGGAAAAAAAAAAACTCAATTCACTTTCCAGATTTTACAACAGAAAGAACTAGGCAAAATTTTAAAACTGAAGTTAAAGTTTTAAACTAAATTAGTTTTAGGATGCAGAGTTAAGTAATTTTTTAAAATTTTTTGAATTCGTTGTTTTTAAAACTGAATATTATTTATATCATTCAATTCCCACATATTTACTATTTTAAGTTAATGTGGTCCCTTAAAAAAAGGTGGTTTTCTACTTTTCTACGCAAGGCTAATCAACTTAAGGGAAGCAAAAGTTCAGAGAAAACTATGTGCACCTCTTCTTCTGGCAGCATCTTTCTCCGACCATCCTTTACCGGAAATCCACTTCCAAAGTCTTTTGAGGAGATATCTGCTCCATACTCCACAATAACATCTTCTTCAATGCTGCTCACCAGACGCCAGAATTCCTTTTCTACCAGCTCTGTGGGAACCATCTACATGGAGAAAACAAAGATGACAGGTACTAACTCTATACCTAGTATACATGTCAAGGCAACACAAATCCATGATAAAATTAAAAACCTTCTCATTTCCCAAAGCAGAAAAGACTGGGGTCCTAGCTTTTTCCACTGAGAATGAGGAAAAGTTAAAGACAACTTGGACATTCAGCAAAACCTAATAAGCTAACCGCCTTTTTCTCAAACACACAAACAAACAACAAACAAAAACTGCTTCCCAACTAAGAAAGAAAAAGATGAACAGGGACATCAAGGAGAAACAAGGAAAGGTAACCAGCCACACCAAGGCTAAATTTTAATAATGTTGGCAAATGTTTTTGATAGGGACTAAAAAAGCCCAAGATCCCCTAGGAAAAAAAGCCAACCCCGTATTTCAAATTACTAAACAAAAGCAGCAACTGCCAAAGACTTCATGCTTTTCTGTAAAGGATTACTCACATAGGGCTATTAAAACAATTCAAGCATCAAAACAGATTTTACAACAGGAGAGTACGAAATGTCTTATTAGAAAATGAAAGAAAAAGAAACAGATACCAGGTCCCACTATTTAGTGTTATATCATTTTTTCCCATGCTATCCCTGTTTTCTACAAAATAATAAAAGTAAAAGAAGAAAACCAAAGCGTTGGACTCAGACTAACCTAACAGATAGCTTACTCACATGAACTGGCATATTAAAATAATCAGACTTAAAATTATCTGCCATCTCTCCAAAGCTCTGAAGTGTATACTCTCGTACAGCCTGTTCAAATCCAAAGGCTTCTCGAGGTTTGTTACATTCCTGGAAATAAAAAATATCTAAGATTAACTCATTGAAACTAAACTGCAGCTTTTTTTTTTTTTTTTTTTTTTGGTGTTAAGAGTCCCACTATGTCGCCCAGGCTGGAGTGCAGTGACACACTCTCGGCCACAGCAGCCTTGACCTGCTGGGCTCAGGCAATCCAACCACCTCAGCCTTCTAAGTAGCTGGAACTACAGGTATGCACCACCACACCCAGCTAATTTTTTCATTGTAGAGACAGGTCTTGCCAAGTTGCCCAGGCTGGTCTCGAAGGCCTGGGTTCAGCCAATCTTCTCGCCTCCACCTTCCAAAATGCTGGGATTCCAGGCGTGAGCCACCATGCCTGGCAAACTGAAGAAAGCTTTAAGGTTCTTAGGTACTACCTTCTCTGATAATTTTTCCCTAGGTAAAGCAAATCAAATCAACCCTAGAAAACAACATTAGCTACAAGCAATATGTTATTAGGGAATTAAGTTCCAGAATCTCAACTGCATTTTCACAGCCTTCCAAAAGGAAGGAAGGTGGTAATGAGACAGATTTAGACTCCAGTTTTGGCATTAGGCTCCGGAACCTAGAGGACTACAGACTTGGAATCAAGCTTAGGATGTCTATCATTCTTAGCACACCAGTGGACTTAGCCATAGAGAAAAATGTTCGTGAGGAAAGGAAAGGTAGTGGATAAAGAAATATACACTGGAAGACTAGGATATCTGGCTAAGAGAATGGTTTGCTCACACTATCAATCACCACAACTAATAACTTAACACAAATATTCAATAAATAATAACCCAGGCCAGGCTTGGTGGCTCAGCCCGTAATCCCACCGCTTTGGGAGGCCGAGGTGAGTGAATTGCCTGAGCCTGTGGGTGCCAGAACCGCCTGGACAACTTGGCGAGACCTTATCTCCACAATAAATCAAAAATTAGCTGGGCATGGTAGTGCGTGCCTGTAGTTCCAGCTACTTGGAAGGCTGAGGCAGAAGGATCACCAGAGCCCAAGCAGGTCAAGGCTACAGTGGCTGGGAGTGGCTACTGCACTCCAGTCTGGGTGACCAAGTGAGACTCCAACTCAAAAATAAATAAATAATACTACTACTGCTAATAATAATTCAAAGGCCATAGAAGATTTAGATACACCTAGCCAATTCCCACTCTTCAATATGCTATTATAACATTTTGCTAAAATAAGTAAACAGACTAGGCATTTCATAATAATGACATCATCTTTCACTAAGAAAAATTCAGTACAATCAAGCCAAAATTTAGACACTACCAGTTTATTTATTTGCATAAAAACTGGATGCATAAATCCCAAGTTCTACAGCCTCAAGTCTAGTTATACCTTTTTAAAGAAAAAACTAATAACCTATAGCTTTTCTTCATTTTTATTGTTGTCCAGCAATATGAATATTCTGAGAAATCTCATTCACCTGCAGCCATAGACATAATTATCTAGCCAATAATAAAAAAAAAAAAGAACCTTTAAAAAGCAAGCTACCACAATATAGTTGTTACATTTCCATTCACTATAGCTCTCATCGACCTGCTGGTCTCCAGTGATCCTTCCGCCTCAGCCTTCCAAGTAACTACAGGTACGCTACCATGCCTGGTTAATTTTTTTTTTTTTTTTTGAGTTGGAGTCTCACTTTTGCCCAGGCTGGAGTGCGGTGGCTGCTCCCGGCCACCGCAGCCTCGACCTGCTGGGCTCTGGCGATCCTTCCGCCTCAGCCTTCCAAGTAGCTGGAACCACAGGCGCGCGCTACCACGCCCGGCTAATTTTTGATTTATTGTAGAGACGAGGTCTCGCCAAGTTGCCCAGGTGGGTCTCAAACCCGTGGGCTCTGGCAATTCACTCACCTCAGCCTCCCAAGGCGCAGGATTACAGGCTGAGCCACCGAGCCCAGCCCGTTTTTAGTTTTAAAAGGATCCATAAAGGTTAGGTTTGTACCTCAGCAACACATTTGGGACACCTCCAGTCTCCTTTGGGCACATCAGGTAATGGAGGAATTAGACAAAATGTATGATAGCTGTCATCACATCCATCACACAAAAGCAGTTTATCTTCATTGTTTCCCCGACCACAAAACATACAAACATAGAGATCAACCTGTTAAAAAATAAAATTAAATTAAAAATCGGTAAAGTCTATTTTCTATACTAAATAATAGTAAATGTTTATTAGATAATAAAAGTGTAGCAGGTTATTAGAATAAAGACAGAGTATAAATCTAGGGTTATTTGAAACCAATTTATATCTTTTTTTTTTTTTGAGTTGGAGTCTCACTCTGTCGCCCAGACTGGAGTGCAGTGGCCGCTCCCGGCCACCGCAGCCTCGACCTGCTGGGCTCCGGCGATCCTTCCACCTCAGCCTTCCGAGCAGCTGGAACTACAGGCGCAC
>CAUYQG010226707.1:0-14644 GCA_963574415.1 Tarsius wallacei
TCCGAGTAGCCGGAATTACAGGCATGCGCTACCACGCCCGGCTGATTTTTTTGATTTATTGTAGAGATGAGGTCTCGCCAAGTTGCCCAGGTGGGTCTCGAACCCGCGGGCTCAGGCAATCCACTCACCTC
This sequence comes from Tarsius wallacei, assembly GCA_963574415.1. Lineage (NCBI taxonomy): Eukaryota > Metazoa > Chordata > Mammalia > Primates > Tarsiidae > Tarsius > Tarsius wallacei. The sequence goes on from CAUYQG010226707.1 coordinate 132, forward strand.
AGCCTCCCAAGGCACGGGATTACAGGCTGAGCCACTGAGCCCGGCTTGATACTTAACTCTTAATCAGTATATTATACCCTCCAGAGAACTTAGATTCTAATGAGAATCCAAAATACCGTGCTCAGTTATTACAAAGCAAACTTAGTGTAACATAATATTCAGTCTTAAAATGTCTGTTGAAAGAACTATGAATCAGCCTCCTAGTCTCATACCTATGATGATTCATCTAGGGTCAAGAATGAGAGTTTCACAAGACAGGGACAGAGACCAGAGGTCAAGTGCAAGGATGTTATGAGGCAGGAGGGAACAAGTGAGTTCTACATGTCCAAAGAGGCCCACTGGTACACAGTCCAAGGAGTTTAGTTTCAAAAGTGTGAGTGAGGGCTCACAGGAGAAATCACAAACCATTCTTGAACTGCAGTATTTCCACATCGATGTAGAGAGTCCCGAGTAACAGACATGGGATACCAAGGTTAATAATGGGCACGATAGTAGTCTCAGAGCTCTGCAGTGTGAAGAACCTTCAGAATTCCTTCCCAGACAACCTGATGACAAATGAAGTAAGTCACAGGTAAATGTGAACAAGCTACCTGATTGGAGTAGGGTAGTGAAGGGAGCAAGTATTTCTAACAAACTGTGTATCTGCTACCATTTAATAATACAGCCTCACATGGCACCTAACTATAAAAAAGAACCAGTGAATTGGATTTCACTAAATGGCACTTTTGATTTAACCAAAGAATGAAGGGAGAAAAAAACCATCAAAAGAGCTAGTAGAATCACTAAAATGAGCTAAAGCAATCTTAGGAATATCACAAAATTTTGGAGGACGTAAATCGACTAAGCAGTCTTGGAATTCATGGGGAGCAGTGTTTCACCATTTTTGCTGTACTGTATTTTCCAAAGATGGTCACAACCATATCTTCTATCCCATGTGTCTTTTTAGAAGCTTGCCCCTTCTTTTAAGTCTGAGTGGGCTTGTTACTTCTCTGTAACCAAGAGATGGTGGCAAAAGTAATGCTATGTGATTCAGAGGCTAGGTCATAAAAGGCAATGTGGCATTTATCTTGTTAGCTGGAGCACACATTTTTGACAGCCCTGAGATGTCATGTACGAATATAAATGTCCTGAGACTGCCATGCCAAAGAGCTGTATGGGGACATGATGGTCAGCAATCCAGCTGAGCATCCAGACAATAGTTTGCTTCAGCTACAGCCCTGCAAGCACACCACCATGGATGTCCTGTCCATTTGAGGCTTCCAATGACTATAGCTTCGGGAGAGACTTTAGTGAGAAAGAGTTAAAACAGTCTTGACTCAAAAAAATTGTGAGCAAAATAAAATAGTAACATTAAGTTACTAAATTTTGGGGTGACTGATTATGCACTGATAGTAATTTGAAAACCACAGAAGAGAGATCATTGAGTTTTCAAGACACATGGCTTCTCTCCTCCTATTGCAAGACTATAAGGATGTCTTCTGAGCATGGTGGAAAAGATTCTAGTGGGGGAAGGGGCATCTGTGTCCCACAAACTCCTAGTTTAGGGCCACCAGTCAGATAACCATCCATAAAAATCCACTCATTACTCATGAATTAAGTTTTGTGGGATTTCCAAAATAGTGAATTAAAGGCAATCGTTTCTCAAGTGCAGTTTTCCATCTAAACAAGTATTCAGTCCCTGACTTCAGTTCCAAGGGGCTAATAAACCTCCAAGATAGTATGCTGGAATTTGCCTTAGTGATAACGACCAGTGAGTCAGGTGGGATATATGTACTTATGCATTTATTCTTAACTGCATAGCCATGTGTTAATAGAGACTGTAGGGATGGACAATAAAAAGAAACCATCTAGTCCTTCTGGCTTTGTCATAAGGCTACTACTAATAAAAAAAAATTTAGAGTAATTGTTTTAAAACTGAAAGTTGTTATTCAGCAAGCTATAAATCAGGATTCTTGAATTCGGTTATTACCTTTTCCCTTCTGCCTATTTTCATGATCAGAATTTTTGCAAGCAATATGCCTTCTCCCTGCCTCAACTTCTCTTCCAACTAAAGACTCCCATAAAATATGCCATCTACAAAATTCTCGGGAGGAAAGAGAAAGATTTCAGCCATAATCCCCTAACTTATTCAGCACACCCTCAGCCAGCGACCTCATTCTACCTTTGGCATTCAGAGGACTCTGATGTACCCTCTGCTCTCACAAATGCTATCACCATAATGTAAATTGAGATGAAAAGTAATCATTTAATGAGCTTCCTCTTGCATCTGTTTGATTGAAAACCTTCTGGGGATCAGAGTAATCTGTAGAACCTTGAAAGTCTGTGCTGGGATTCGCTATGTCTATACTGCTCTGGGAAACCTGAGAAAATCCTTAAGAATTAGTTCTTAGGGAAAATGGGGATGATACTACGCCTCAACATGTAAGATCAAGAACTACAAATTGGGACAGGCATCTGCCTCTAATTCCCATGACTCTCTCTGTTCATACCATTCTCTTCCCACTTATTTTTTTCCCTACTAGACTCTAAGCTTCTTATATGTTGTGTATCCTTAGTGCCTAGAACTGGGTCAGGATATAATAAGAGCTTAATGCATTTTTGATGACTTAATACCATTTTAACTGTAGAAAGAAAAAAAAAAGAGGTCATGAGTCTAATAATGCTTGGGAAGTATACACTTGGAGGTCCATAAGAAGGCCCAGTTATCTTAACATAAAGATTTTAAGTCTCAATCCTTTATGATGCTGACATGTCTTCAAATTCAGACATGTACTCAAATCTACTCTCAAATAAGGGATGGAATAATAATAATGGCAGCTAATATTTTTATGGTTCTTTTGTGTCTATCGTATTGATTTTTATGGCAATCTTTTCAGAAACTATTTGGCAAGACTTATTGTCATTTTAAAGATTAAGAAACTGAAATTTATGAAGGCAAAATTATTGTCTAGTTACAGAAGAAGAAAGTGATGGACAGGATAGACATCTAGAATCAAGAATTCCTGACTCCTAATCCAGTGCTCTTTCCACTGGAGTCCACTGTTACATTCTGGAAAGAATGGAAATAACTGTTGACACTAAAAGAAAATTAATTTTGGATCTTGTTCAAAATTTGATATTGTGGGTTTCTGCAATCCACCTTGGATGAGAGGTAGTCATTTTTCATTTAGGGGCCAGCATTTCTGTAGCTAAAAGCAGTCTGCGCATTCATGTGAAATGAAGGATGGGAATTTCCCTGGAAAGGTTTGAAGGCTTAATTCAATTGATGTTGGCACAATAAATGCTAGGGCTCATCCAAATTCATTACAAAGGACTTCTTATGCCAGCAGATTTGCAAAACTAGACGTGGAATTGCAACAAGTTCTTCCTGCTATGTGTTTTAAGGTAAAGTGATACAAATCTCCTTTTTTACATGCAAATTGGTCTTCTTGTGTGATTGACACTCTAAGGAAAAGCAAAAACAAAATCGCCAACTCCCGGTTCACCCTTTCATTGCAGGTAGCAAGGCTCCTGATTTTCCACACTGCATGGGATGCATTTCATGGTTTGGATTGGGTAGTGTCAAATGGGTACTGGAAAATTCCGCCAGTCCCTACTTCCACAGTCTTTGACTAGGAGTTATAGATATCAGGAAAAAAATATGATTGTTTGTCACTGCTTTTTAAAGCCAATCTTTTAGAAGCATGTGGACCTTTTAAGCCAAATACTTTGGTCATTTTTTATTTTGCTACATTTATGCAAATATAGCCTAATTATGACTCCTTCATTACTTTTCCTCATAACTTTCTATAAGACCTCATATCCCAAGGGAGAACTACATAAACTACTTAAAGTCTTGTTTTCAGATAGTCAAAAAACAAAAATAAATATATGGAGTAATTTTCTGTCAGGATGATTGAGTTGCAAATAACAGAAAACTCTTATTCAACTTGCTTAAACAATAATATTAATAACCCATTGATTGTAACAAGTAGTGCAGAGACTGGGCAACTTTAAGGCATAGCATAGTCAAGGCCTAGCTTTGAACTCTTCTGTACATTAGATTCTTATATTACTGGCTTCTGTAAGGGTTCGAGATGATTGTACCAGGTCTAGATGGCACATCCAGATAAAATAATGATAGAGGATCAGAAAAATTCATCCATTTTTTTCATGTACTGCTTTTAAGAGGAAAGAAAAATTTCTTAGTAGAGATTTTTTAGTCCTTTTTTTTGGCCAGACATAAGCATATGGTTATGTTTAAACCAATCATTGGCAAAAGCATTGGGGCCACTATGTTTTGCTTAGACCAATTAAGCCTACCCCTAAAACTGGGATTGGAGTCAATTTCCTTCAAGTATGACGACTGAAAAAGTTGGATACATGAGGAAGGAAGAATTTGGTGTGGTGGAAACTGGGGAGGTGAATCAATGTTGGACAGATGACCTCTGTGTTTGGTACAAAGTTTCTTCAACATATTTGGTATTTTTTAATCCTTATGAATTCTAGCTTTGTCACTTCCTTTGTCACTCTTATTATTGAGTACTTAATATGAACTGTACTAGGTCGTGAGGATTGTCTTAGTTAGCTTGGGCTGCTATAAGAAAATACCACAGTTTAGGTAGCTTCTAAACAGCAGAAATTTATTTCTCACAGTTCTGCAGGGTGGGAAGTGCAAGATCAAAGTGCCAGCTTTGAAGTCTGATGAGGGACCTTTCCTGATTCATAGATGTCTCCTTTATGCTGTATTCTTACATGGTGGAAGGGGCTAGCTAGCTCTTTGCAGTTTCTTTCAAAAGAGAATTAATTCCACTCATAAGGCTCTGTCCTCATTGTCTAGTCACCTTTCAAAGAACCCAGTTTCTAATACCATCACTTTGTGGGTTAAGACTTTAACATATGAACTTTGAAAGGACATATAACAAGAATATTCAGACTATAGCATGGATATTAAGATTTTAAAAGGCAACATTTCTTGTCTAGAAGAAACCATAACCTTTTCAATACTACTAATGAAAAAAAAAGACAAAACAAAATAAAACAAGAAAAGGAAGATGTGACAGTGTCTATCTTCCAAAAATGGAAAGAAAGAAAACCTTTAGGACCTGCTCTTCCACTAATAACCAAGTACAAATTGCAACACTTCCATACAAAATAATAAGGGAACAAGAAACTAGAGTTTTACCTATTTTTGCAAGCACACATTTACTATAAATGGATGGATAAGTGAGAAGTTAACAGTAAGATTCTGCTGGTCTCATATGAAGCCTATGGTATTATAGAACTAAAAGAGAGTTGAGTTTTTAAATTGAAAACAAGATAAGCAATTATCTTTAATTCTTGTTCTAAGAACGTAGTAATTAGAGTGGATCCCCACTCCTGGGTCAACACTCCCAGCTCACAATCTGACGGGACTCCCCAGCTTGATGTTAACAGAATAAACAGAACAATATAGCTCCAATCAGTAGGGGAAGGAAAGAACATGATTGGAAATTTTAATCTTGTACTTGTTGTCTTCAGAGCATGGGAAATACAGGTAATTTTAATAAGAGACTCCTATTATTAGAATCTATGACACCCTACAGTGTATTTAAGAAAGAAGAAAGGGCCTCAACCCCATATTCCTTTAGAATTTGTCAAGCAAAGATTTGAAATGATGGCAAATAACTCTCTGCTCAAATAATGTTTTAATCTGGAAGAAATACAAGAAGTGGGGGGACCCAAAAAGACTGGAATTTTTTTTTTTTAGAGTGTCTTTCTTGTACTACAAGTTTCCCCTGCTAGGTAAGTGTTCTAGGAGCCCATCGGCATCAGTACACCAGCTGGCATTGTTGTGAGAGACTGCAGTCAGCTTCAGGGAATTTTGGGAGGGACACCTCTTTCAGTGTAATTGCCCATTTCATGGTGGGTGATTTATGTGTTTTTGACCAAAAAACTGCATGATCTCCGTGGCTCACATTCCCTGTTCACCCACTCTCACCCAGAGTGACTTTATTTTTGTTTGTTTCCCCAGATGAAAAAAGTCCTCAAAGACAAACATTTTGCCCGTGTGGAAGAGGTGAAACAAAAAACAATAGAAGCACTAAAAGGCATCAAAATCGATGAGTTCAAAAACTGTTTTGAACAGTGGAAAAATTATCTTGATAGGTGTATTGCATCAAGCAAGAGTACTTTAAAGGTGACTGAAATTTAAATATGTATAAATAAACACACATTTTTTAATAAATAAATTCTAGTTTTTGGATCCCCCCTGTATATTATTTAAAACAGAAATTTCCATTAATGCCAAAGTTGAAAACAACTACTTAGAGTACAGAGCAACATGAAAGAATAAGATAAAAGAACAGAAATTGAACATCAAATTAGAAACAGAAGAAAGCATTTTCTGGATGATTAGTCAGGGTTTGAATTTTTGTTGTTGGCAAAGAATAATGTTTAAAGGAAAGAACACAGTATTCTACAGAACAGTGTAGTTTTTACATTCCTGGACCAAGATGGCTACACTGACTGTATGTATTAGCGTGAAGAGTTGAAGGTAACTTAATCCTTCATGATACCCCAAAACTAATATGAGACATTCAAGACTCATGTTGAGAGAAATATCATAAACAGAAGAAAATTTGATTTTAAGACCCAAAGCGTATGTGTGGTTATAAAAGTTACACTTACGAAAGTTAAACTTTGAAAATCGCAAGGCATTGGGGAAAAAAAAAATCCCTGAAGAGTCATCGAGTTTAATTCTCTAGTCCTTAAGCAAAGAAGAGAGTATGAGACTTTTCATGGGTAATTCTGGTCCCCATTTGTAAGATCCTGTGAAGGTCAGGACAAGATCCCAAGTAACAGAAAAGGAAGAAATAAAATGAGAAATTGCTTCTGAGAAACACAATTATATATCTGCTAAATTTTCTATGGTTTGGATTAGAAATGCTTAGCCCATGCCCATGAGGTTATAAATGCTCAGCCCTCCTTGCCAACTCTGTGTTAAGAATATATAGATAGTTATATCTTTTAAAAATGCTTAGGCATCAGAACCAGAAACTCTGTGGAGTCTTGGTAAAAGTATTAATTTGATTCCATTTTTATTCTTCTTCCAATTTTATATATTAGATACATTTTCATTGGGGGAATTAGGTAGCTAATTCTTTTGGAAAGATTCAGCTGTCACTGAGTAACACAATCTTTTCCCTACCCTCTTCACCCAGGCTGGCAGGGACTGGACTCCAGCTACCAGTGGCTCTGGTTTGCTGAGATGCTTTGGGCTGCTGTGACAGCTGACAGGAGTAGTAACAGCTAAGGTGTCAAGCCATCCCTTCCCTGACTCCAGTTGCTTTGGAAATGTGCTAACTTGAAAGTCCATAGAATAATTTAAGAACCAGTATTAGCAGATGGTATAGATTCCTGTTCCTCTACACTATCTACTTGAGGGGGGCAAAGAATTTGTCTCATACCATGGTTGGTGATTTTATGGTCATGGATACAAAACACCTTGGAAAAATATCCCAGTGTATCTTGATGTTCAAGTAGATAAAAAAAAGAAATTAATGCGGTTTGCAAATAGTGTTTAACCCTGTACCTAAGGGATAGTGGATAAATTATTTTGTTCAGTAAGGGATCACAAAGTATGAGTTTGATATCAAATAAACAAAAAATAAATTAGATTTCCAGTGCATGTAGGGCTATGTTTTCCGTGGGTGTAAAAAAAAAAAACCAAAAAACGTTCATCAATATTTCTTTTTCATCTTGGATGTGATAGTATGCTTAGGAAGGAGTGAGTGAAATCCACACATCAGCAATACGCAAAGCACTGTTGAATTGATTTAAGCACTGTGGGAAATCAAAACACAGTTTTTACTTTCAAGAATCTTCCTAACAGGTTGGAAAGACAATTACATGTAAGCATCATGTAATGAAAAGTGATCCCAAAGGACAACAATTTTCTTCTAAATAAAACGATGATTTTGCTGTTTCAGAGAGGTAGTATGGTTTTCTAGAATGAGTGCTCACTCACCTTGGAGTCAAATGTCTTAGTTCATGTCTAAACACTGATACTTGTTAGCTATTTAAATTCCCTGTGTTCACATCCCTCCTACATAAGAAGATTGTGTTAGATTATTTTCAAGTTCACAATTTCTGTGATTTACGATATCTTAAAAGTATGTGCTATGTTTTTATAGTGGTTAACAACGCAGCTGACAGGTCAGATTAGTAAATTATCAAAAACATTACCTAAGATTTAAGTGAATTTAGCAAGACAAGTTTTATATTCTAAAAATATTTTAACAATGATTTTGAATAAAAACACCTTTGCTGTGTGCCTTCCCACTAACTATTTATAAGTGAGCATATCTTCATTATTTTTAAATAAGACAAGCTGAGCTTCTACATGGGGATACTGTTTAGACATGAGGTGTTTGCTTTTAGGTTTATCTTGCTGACTTTTGCCAATCTCCCACATGGCTTTAACTGAAGGCAAGGTTGTCTCGCCACCCTTGATTTGGGGCAATCAGCCATCACAAAACAATTCTTGGTAATAAACATTTAGAAGCAGAGGCCTGAAAACAGCTCCAGAATGCCAAATAAGAATATCGTCTTCCAAATAGGAAACAGGAGGAGGTTAATTTAAAATAAACCACTATGAGATTTCTTACAGAGTTATCACCGCCTACCTTTCAAAATAAGAGTAGTCATTACATGTGAGGGCAATTGTGCATGTGAACATCTTGTTTACTTGTCTGATTGTTCTCTGCAGGTATAATGATTTTCAACAGGTCAATCAGCAGTTTAAGTAGCTTTTCAGGACTATCTACAGGATAGGTTCGTCAAAATGCACAAGCTATATAAATCGCCTATCCTTCATTTCCCATCACAAATGCTCTCAAGAGTTTCATGCAGAACTGCCTTTACATATTGGCTCTCCCAGTTTCCTAGACAGTTGGACAAGTTACTTGAAATTTTTGAGTCTCATTTCTCTCATCTAGGGCTCTTCAGAATTTGAGGCTTTTAGTCCTAAAACCTGGACAGTCCCAGGCATCTCTTTCAGACTCATTAATGATAATGAGGAAAGGAGACAGTTGTTCAGGCACTTCATAATAAAACATAAATAAAACTCACAACTGAAGGACTATGTCTAACATAATCTTAAAATGACATTTATTTTCAGGGTATCAAGAGTTAGTGCTATGTAATTTTTTTTTAATTTAAAAAATATTTTCTAATTTCAGCAGGCATTACCTGACTTTACTTTTTAAAAGAAGCTAGCTCCTGAGTTTTTAAAAATGAAAATATTGTAATAATAGTCAAGATCTCTAAATAGTAAATCTAGTTTATGATCAATACATTCATGTTACTTCTTAAAATTGAATATTTTTCAATGCTCTTCATTTGTGTGTCAACATCTTTCAGTTTTCAAACATTTTAAGCTTTAAAAAAATAGCATGGCAACTGAAATACTTCTGTATCTTTAAATGAACATTGACTTTCAGAAGAAACAGCACTGTTCCAGAAAGCACTGATTTCCAGAAGATGGACTATCTTTTACATGTCCATAAGTAATTAAAATATGTGATATTAATTATAGATATATTTACATTGTTCCAAGACCAATACTAATTCCTGATTATGAATGCTATCAAGTCATTTTTGAACATGACAATAAGAGCATTAATCATAAATATATTTTTATAACAGCAAGTTTTAGGCCAAATTTTACATTTTTGATTTGATTAGATAATAACTTAAATTCCTTCTTGTTAAATAGAAATAATGACATCAAATATACACGTTTTTCCAGGAAGTGGAAGGCAACATAGATGCTATGGAAATAAGTCCTTTGACAATCAATTTTTAAAGTGAAAGAAAGCCTCGTATTGTCTACAGCCTATCTTTTGGTACTAACATCAGTCTGTGGTGAGTCCTGAGTGGTATCAGAAAGATGTCGATTAAATGAGATAATCAATACTCAACCCTCTGGCACAGATGCTGCAAAGAGTGACTCAATAAATGATAGTATCAATGATAATTTGGCAACCTTTTTCAACTAACCAGTCCATGGATCTTGGTTACTATTAGCTTATCTTCCTAATCATTGTTAATTCTATCACCTCCCAATAAGTTCATCAGAATTGTTTTTTTGTTTGTTTGTTTGTTTTTTGTTTTGTTTTGTTTTTGTTTTTGTTTTTGAGTTGGCGTCTCACTCTGTCGCCCAGACTGGAGTGCAGTGGCCGGGAGCAGCCTCGACTTGCTGGGCTCCGGCGATGCTTCCGCCTCAGCCTTCCAAGTAGCCGGAATTACAGGCGCGCGCTACCACGCCCGGCTGATTTTTTTTTTTTTTGATTTATTGTAGAGATGAGGTCTCGCCTGCCCAGGCGGGTCTCGAACCCGCGGGCTCAGGCAATCCACTCACCTCAGCCTCCCAACGCATGGGATTACAGGCTGAGCCACCGAGCCCGGCTAAGACCCTCATTTTCACATGGGCAGACGACGGTCATGGGGCACGCTGGACGAAGAAAGAGTCGCATGTGTGGTTCTCTGGGCCTGTAGCTTTATAAACCGGAGCAGCCCTGACCACTACTGTGTTCTGAGTGGCCTAGAAGACTTCTTCTTGTCCTCTTGAGTGGAAGTTGAAAACTCTCCCAGTCCAAACTATAAATGCTGATTGTGGAATCACCAAAGCAATGCAGTCTAATACCTTTGCCTTCAGAACGTTGGCGTGAAGCGTGCGCTCTATAGTACATGCCCACCCACGGTTTAAAGAACATGATTTTGTAAAACTTTAGACTCTTCTGGCCGGTTTCCTAGTCATGAGCACTGAGGAGATAGGTCCCTGCATTAAGTCCTCAGCTTTCCTTTATACAACCCGGAGGAGAGCCTGTCGGGTGACATCATTGCACTTGGGCGTCATTTCTAATTAACTTTAAACAACACCACCAACAAATCAGCCGACCAGAGGACAGCCTCAGACAACTCAAAAAGAGCAAAGCTAGCACATCTTGATAATGGGAGCTGAATTCTGTAAAAAGAAAGTGACAGGGCAAAAGAGAGATTTTCTAGGCTTGGTGAAGTCTTCTTTAGCCAAATATTAACACAAAAAGGATGGAGAAAGGACCATTTTTTAAAATAGAAATGTCAGAAGTGATATTTCTGCCTTTGGAGAAAGCACATTCTGTTGACTCTTAAGAGGAATACATGTTGACACATTCATATTCATGATAGACAGTTGAAACCATAGCTGACGTTTGGCCAAGGGTCTTAAAACAAACTGATACTGTAATATACATAAGTGCAAATCTAGAACGTACATTTAAAAATTGCACGTAAAAAGTTGCCCACATCTTAGTGCATACTTGGATTTAGGATTTTAATATTTGGGAGGGCAAGATTATTTCAAATTCTAGAAAATTGAAAACCTCTATAGTTTTACCTGCCATATTAAAGCCATATTAATGGGAAATTATTGTATCCTTTTATTTACTCTTTTTCCTAATTTGTCATGGCAAATCCATGCTGCTTTCTTAAGACACTTATTAAAATTAAGACACTTTTCTGAGGAACATTAAAATTTAAATATGTAATTTATATGCATTTCGTTTCAGAGATTGCTCACCAAATAGAAAGCCTGGCTAAGTGCTTTTATTGAAATACAGTGTTATATATCTTTGGAGACTGACTTGTTTCCTGTAACAGGAGTTGACTATCTTTTTAGTTATTCAGCTATTTTTTTTCCCTTTTCTTTGATAGCAAAGTCCTAAATTTTAAGCTGTTGGAGACAGTATTATTCACAATTGTTTCCCTACACATGAGATTCATTACTTTTTTGGTGAAATGTCTCTTCTGCACAATTCTTTGCATCTCATCAAGTTCATTTATGGTGTGTCTACTGGATAGTGTGAGATTTTAATGAGGAGTTAAAAGTTAAGAGGATGGAGGTGAGGCAACCTCCTGTGTGTGTGCAATCCCAGTTTAAACTCTTATCTCTGGAAGAGGGTTGACATTTTTTCTGTTCGATCCGTTATTTGCATTCATTTAAATATGGCTCATTACCAGTTATAAGGGAGGCACAGAAAAAGACATCCCAATTAGCTGGTAATTAAATCGTTTCCTGGCTGTCTCTTCTCAATTTGGCAGAAGACAGTAGCTGGCATGTTTTGGCAAAAATTTTTGCTTTTCTCGTGAAAGAAAGTGAATGACTTGACTGGATTTGTCTGTCTACTAGTGATGAGATTGAATATGGGAGACCACAGCTATGGTGACATTGTTTTTCCATTCTAGATCCTGCACGTGTTGCTAGTGGTGGGAGATGGGAGCAAGGATTTGGAACTGGGAAAAGCAGGACTGCCTTCAGGACGCTGAACCTTCTAGAAGATGGGTTGGACATGTAGGCACATAACTAATCCGATCTTCTAAAAGGTGGATATGAGGTATACAGATACTGTTATACTTTGGAGCAAAGATATCCCCAGAAGACATACTTACAGAAACATGGTGTGGTTAACGTGTCAAGGCAGGTGAAACTTAATACATGTAAACACATCTAAGGGAGGGTAATCGTGACGCACTTGAAGGAGCTGGGAATACGAGCAGCTACAGCCATCATTTTTACTTTCTGCACCAAGCTCGCCTTCAGAAAGAGCAATGTTATATATGCTGTACACCTATGAGCCATGATAAATAACTATTATCATAATTCCAAACTGCTGCATAGTTTCATGCCACCTGTATAAAACTTAACTGAAAATGAAAGCGTCCACAAGACGCTTGGAGTATTGCTTTGTCTCTAGTTGGTAAGATGATGAGTGATTTTTTTAAAATGCTTTTTTGGTACACCTAACCCTGAATTTTACCCCACACCTTTAAAATAAAAATTTTAAAGAAATGTTTACAATAAACCTATTTTATATTTATACTAAATTGTGTCACATAGGAATAATGCAGTGTTTGGGTCCTAGTATAACTTTATGGATGGACTTATAGAATTAAAAACACAATTTCTGGGTGCTAGGTGCTACCGTTTATCACTATATGCGCTTTGCTACGGTGCATTTAGTAGCCGAAATTAAGTGTTTCAAAACAATACATGAGGAGGAGAAAAAGAAGGAAAACGTTTTAAAAAGCATTAGAGTTTTGAACAGGTGAGTTATACTGTTTCTGCTTATGTTCACACTGAGGACACTTTTTAACACAGTTGATTGATTGGTTTAGTGGCCCCAGACAGTGTTCCTGTGAATCAAGACCCAATTGTAGAGTTATTTCTCACAGAAAGTTCATTTTGCCCTCCTTGGTGTCTGTAAACCGGATCCTGATTATACCAGAAACTGTATCAATTTGTTTTGTTTACAACTCTGATGGTGTTACTTATAATATTTTCTTACACACTTCTTATATTTCACCAAAATTAGTGCTATAGTTTAGATTTGTTTATTTTTCGCCTTGAATGGCTAGATATTTGAGGTGAACATATGTGTACTAGAAATATACGAATAATTCACTGATCTCTATGACACATAAATATGTTTACCCCAAATGTAGTGTCTGTAGTGTCAATAAGGAGAAAGTAGAGGGCTCGTTCTGAGTGAACCAGGTGTTTTTAGTAGTGGTCTACTCTTGAGGTGTAGCATGTCGCATGTCGGAGGGACTTCTGACTCCATCTTTTCCCAAAGAAGGATATTTATTTGCAGGTAGGGTCAAGAGAAGCTTGTAGAAATGCTGAATCTCACCGGAACCTTGGTGGGCCAACTTTCTCTCAACTGAAGCATTCAGGCAAGGCACCCAGAAATTGTGTTTTTAATACCATCAGTGCATCCATAAAGTTACACTAGGACCCAAATATTGCATTATTCCTAGGTGACAGTTTTAGTATAAATACACAATAGGTTTATTGTGAAAATTTCTTCAACATTCTTATCTTCAAGTTGTGCATTAGGCACAAAGTGTTTTCCTCAAGAGGTGGGGGAAAGAATGAGAGTTAGTGAATGGGCAACAAGCCTTTAGGAAGTAAGAACTCTGCTACCCTTCTCATGTGGTCTTCCCTGCACTCACTGATGGCTTGCACTTTCTGTTTCGTCATCTTCAGGGAAGAGCCCTGTGATCAACAGGATCAGAAAGTGCATATTGTGTGTTATTATTCTGGTCCTTACTTTGTGCTTTGTTGTGTTACTTAGTGCCAGACAGCTGCGTGTCAAATGACCTCCATGGTTATATCCATGTAAAGTGGGGCCGGTTAATATGGTGGCCTGGAGTCTAGGAAGTATGCTCAATCATTAACAGACATTGTTAGCTATTAACAATCCTAGTAATTGTTCCCATTTTATAGATATAAAAATCGTGGCTCAGAGATGATAATAGTTAACTTAATAGTAAGTATTGAGTCGGGCTCGGTGGCTCAGCCTGTCATTCCGCACCTTGGGAGGCTGAGGTGAGTGGATTGCCTGAGCCCGCGGGTTCGAGACCCGCCTGGGCAGGCGAAACCTCATCTCTACAATAAATCAAAAAAATTAGCCGGGCGTGGTAGCGCGCGCCTGTAATTCCGGCTACTCGGA
>CAUYQG010226712.1:0-21330 GCA_963574415.1 Tarsius wallacei
AAGAAAAAATGTGTTACATATACACAATGGAATATTATGCAGCCATAAAGAAGGACAAACATATGGACTTCACAGCAACTTGGATAGATTTAGAGTCTCTCTTACTCAGTGATTTATCAGAGAAACAAAGAACAGAGTACCGTATGTTCTCACTCATAAACAGACCTTGAACAATTATCATAATACTATAAGAAAGGGATTGGCAGTAGTGGGAAAATGGCAGGGAGTGATGGGATTGGTAGTTGAGGGAAACCTCTAGGGGAGGGAGGGCCACACCTTGTCAGAAGGGTACTTGCATAATCAACGTTTGTATACCTAACCCTGAATTGTACCCCACATCTTTAACATAAAATAAAAAAAATAGAAATGTTAATATTAAAAAAATAAAATAAACAAAAATAAAAATCTGAAAATCACCCTTCCATACAACCCCATAATCCTCTTACTGAGATTATACCCAGAGGAACTCAAATCACTCTATGAAAAAGATACCTGCACTCATATGTTTATTGAAGCATTATTCACAATAGAAAAACATGGAACCAACAGTGTTGCCCATCAAAAGATGACTGAATAAAAAAAAAAGTGGTACATATACACAATGGAATATTATGCAACCAGAAAGGACAAAATTATGAACTCCACAGCAACTTGGCTGGACTTAGAGTTTATAATACTGGATGATCTATCACAGAAACAAAGAACTGAACATCACATGTTCTCACTCATAAGTGGACCTTGAACAATTATCATAATACTAGAAGAAAGGGATTGGTAGTAATGGGAAACTGCCGTTGGTGAGGGCACACCTCATCAACAAGGGTACCTGCATAATGAACTTTTGTATACCTAACCGTGAATTGTACCCCACATCTTTAAAGTAAAAAATAAACTGAGAAAAAAATGTACA
Organism: Tarsius wallacei; assembly: GCA_963574415.1. Classification (NCBI taxonomy): domain Eukaryota; kingdom Metazoa; phylum Chordata; class Mammalia; order Primates; family Tarsiidae; genus Tarsius; species Tarsius wallacei. The sequence goes on from CAUYQG010226712.1 coordinate 911, forward strand.
AACTTCAAAGCTAAAACTTTAATTGATTTGAACAAATATAATAAGTAAAATAAGGAAAGAGAAAATAACCAACCAAATTCAGTGACTTTTTATAGCATGGGAGAAAGAGGGACAAACTTATGAATTTTATGTGTACCTAGAGAGTATTTGTCAGTTGTGATTGTATGTGAAAATAAATTCAAATAAAGATTCTCATGCAAGTCACAGAATATGTCATTTAAATCAAATCTCTAGAAGTGGGATTCTGGTTATTTTCATGTTCATTAAAGCTGAAAACTAATGAAGAAAAAAAGAGGAAGGGGAGGAGAAACAATGATAGAATCTGAATGAGGATTATAGTCACTATAAATATTTCCTTTTTTTCCAACTCCTCTTTGAATGACCACTTTAATTTTGTACAATCAACTGTTCCCATAAAGGTGGACTCACAAATCTAGTATTTCATCTGTTCATATTTACATATCTTCAATCAGAAAAGAAATGTGAAAATTCCCCTTTAAACATTGCCATTGAAATGACTTGATTCATATGCATACAACAAGAACAAAAAATATTTGGGCTAAAGAGGGCAAGATACCAAGATTTGAGGTATTGATTTACTTATTTAAATCAAGAGATTAATTATAAAAAGACAAATTCTAAGTAGTAACAAGATCAAATAGATATTTTCCCTATAAGTATAAATGGTAATTTTAAGTAATAAACAAAACAGAATGTCTGATTGGTATTTTTAAATGTGTTATATAGTTATAAAATTTTAAACAAAAAAGTAGCATAAAGTTAAAAGATAAAATGATAGAGAAAAAGGAAACAAAATAGAAACAAACAAATTCAGGAATCATGGGACTTACTGTCCAATGCCATAAAATGCAATATTGATGAATGTCATAATTCATAAAGAGCAGTCAAGATTTTGCATATGTAAAGCAAAAGGGTATTATATTAAATCAAAAACTACATATACAATTGACAAAAATCGAGAGGTGTCAGCATACCTAGCTCAAGAATTACTTTTAGAGAGCATTTAAAAATAAATACAGTGTGTGTGCGTGTGTGTGTGTGTGTGTGTGTGTGTGTGTGTGTAAAGCAACATTTGCTGATTATTTTGTTTGATCTTTTACTGTTTTCTTAAACTAAGCTTCCATGATTTTGCTTGATCCTGATTGGGGGGCTATTCTATCACTAGTTATGCAAGTAGACAAAGATTGCTAATACTATGGAATATCACATGTTTTAAATGTGGATATTACAGGAGTCTGAGCAAAGGCAATCTGATAAATTATGGAGCCCAAGGTGAAGGTGGGAACATTTGCGATCATATTTTGATTGAAGTTTTGAGGAATATATGATTAAGAACACATTCCAACATTTTTACGGAAGTTGCAATAGTAATCTGTAATGATTTTAGGACAATTTTGAAAATAGACAAAACATTAAAAATGCGTCAAGAAAGTCCCTGTATCTTAAGGAATGAACAGAATTGTTTATTTTCTTTAGGTTAAACCAACATTCAAACTTCCACTTAAGAATTGCAATGGTTCAGAGGAAGAAATATGCAAGCCATTGATATAGTCGAGTTTATTATGGAAAATTCAGTATCAGGAATCATCATTTTCTTCTATAACATTATGGAGAGAAGTCCTAAATGGGCTTCTTTTTGTAGGAATCTAAAAATTTTAGAACTAACATGATGTTGAGTGGAAAGTGTTGTGTGAAAGAAAGTTGACAATGTAGAAGGAGAAAAAGCATCAATGGATTTTGTATGTAGAACAAGAGAAACAGGAGAAATCCAAATGACATTGTAGAGAATCCAATCTTGGTCTAAAATAAGTGCCAGAAGAAGAACTGGGAACACTGTGGAATGGTGTCCTAATTTCAATCAAAATAATATTTTCACTTTATGATAATATCAATATAATGCAATAAAGAACTTCTAATATCTAATGATGTAAATAGTAGTGAAATCAGGAAACATTCTTTTTTTTTTTCTTTTTTTCTTTTTGAGTTGGAGTCTCACTCTGTCACTCAGACTGGAGAGCAGTGGAACGCTCATGGACACCACAGCCATGACCTTGCTGGGCCCAGGCAATCCTTCCACCTCAGCCTTCCAAGTAGCTGAACTACAGACACACACCACTGTGCTCAGCTAATTTTTTGTGATTATAGTAGAGACAAGGTCTCACCAAATTGCCCAGGTTGATCTTGATCTCCCAGGCTCAGACAATCTTCTTGTCTCAGTCTCTCAAAATGCTGCGAATACAGACTGAGCCACTGGGCCTGACTAGGGAAGCATTCTTAAAAATGTAAGAAAAGTACATGTGTGTGTACGTATGTACACATGTAAATAATAATTAATATGTATGAAAGTATTAAGTTGACTGTATGAATGCAAGTAAGCCACTTTTTTTCTCTGCACAAGTGTTATGTTTTTTGCTAGGTCTTTGCAGTCATTCATATTTAGAAGATACTGAGGGCTGGCTATTCTATTACACCTTGTTACTAGGTTAAAGCAACCTGAAATCTGCCATTTTTATAGACAGTTGTTAGCAAGTGGACAAAAAACTATCCTGAATTTTTTTCTTGAAGCTATATCCATCATTCTATCTTTTAGGATTTTCTGAAGAAAAGAAGATTTTAAGAAGCCTTCAAAAAGTTTTATAGGAGGTGAATGTTATCATATTGCAGAGACAACATTTAATTTTCTCCTTTAGAGAACAGAGCATTTAGTGAACATACTGAAAATATCATTTTTTGCGACCACTCTTAAAGCTAACCACTGAAGGCCTCCTGAATTTCTATCCTTCCTCATGTAAGGACAATGAGCCTACCTAAAATATCTGAGTCAGCCCACATATCTTTGTCACCACCAATTGCACTAATGAAAACCCATTTCTAAATTTCACTTTTTAAATTAGCTAGTCAATGGAGCGGATCATAAAAAAGATAGATGAAGCACTTCTATAGCCACCTCCCAGAAAGTGAGTTTTTAATTAAATGCTATCTGACCACTCTTGGACCATGAAGTCTTGAACACAGCAAATAACCAGTCTAAGTTGTAGATCAAATGAATGCATAATACCAAATTACCTGTGTTAAAGAATTCTAACATTTTCCTGTGGGCTCTAGAATGCTACCGGTTATTACTGACTTGTTGCTTCTACTGGCCATTCAAATTAATACCTGTAATAAATCATGTACTTTCTTAACCATGCCTTTTTTTTTCTTTTCAAGTCTACCTGCATGAATTACTGCTTGCGAAGAAAGCCCAGTGGGATCAGGACCTGTGGTACTAGAAAAAGATTAATGTCTTCTCAATCAGAATCCTGATCAAGTCTCCCAAGCAACATAGGACCTTGGGGCTCTCTTCTTCTCTAACCATCACCCCAGTGGTTAGGTCTTTAAATAATGAATCCACAATTTTATTCTATAATATTATTTCGATCTTGGTAGTCACTACATTTGCAACAATCCTCTTTTCAAAGCATTTTCTTTCTGTGAACCAGTATTAGAGGTTTTTTTTTTCCCTACGACTACTTCTAAAAATGAAACTATATATTAAAATTTTTCTGTTCTTCAGTTTCTAAAACCACAAATCTAACATGCTTGATGTAAAAAATGCTAAGCATGAAAGAGTTAATTGAAAATAAAAGTTTCAACTATGTACTAATGCTTTAAATTATATTTATACATGACAAAAAATTTGCTATACTAAAATTTGTATTTACACTAGTTTGTTTTCACTGTCTTTCTTCAGTTTTGCATAATATTTAGTGATGTTGGAGCAACAATGCTTCCATTTATAATTGTCTTTAAACAATTTTAATTTAAAAAATTTGTGGAGATTTTGTATATTTTAAACATGATGAATAGAGTCATGTTTACAGATACTTGACTTTTGCTTACTTAAATATTATAGTACTCAAATTTTCAAAGTATTAGTTTTGGTCCCTGAATTTTTTCACCACTGAACTGGTTACGATTTAAAATATAGGTTGAAATCCATCTATCATTCTTTATAAATGTATTTCAGGCAGGTATGAATTGTTTTCATAAATATGCTTATAAAAATCTGACATGTATATATATGTATATATATATGTATATGTTTGTGTATGTAAATACGTTTGTACACAGACACACATTGCCACAAAAGTAAAAGTTAAAGTTAAAAGATTTTTTATTTTTTTGTTTTGAATCAGCCCAGGCTGGAGTGGAGTGACACGCTCACGGCCAAACCACCCTCAAACTCCTGGACTCAGAAAATCCTTCCACCTCAGCCTTCCAAGTAGCTGGAAATACAGGTGCACACTACCACATCCAGCTAGTTTTTTTTTTTTTAATTTATTGTAGAGATGAGGTCTATCCATGTTTTCCAGGTTGGTCTCGAACCGTAGGACTCAGGCAATCCTCCCACCTTGGCCTCCCAACATGCTTGGATTATAGGTGTGCACCACTGCGTCTAACCAGAATGTTTGTTCTTTAATGCATAATCCAATGTAAAACATAATGGCAACCTTGGTTAGATTTAGTGTCTAATGTAGTCCAATCTCAGTAGCCTCAAATTGCTATCACAGGGAATTGACTAGAGAGAAATTGTTTCTGAGTAATAATTTCTAATATCAGATTTTTAAAAGAATGCCACCTGTGCAAAACGACATTTGCATCAGTATCATCAATTTTAAAACTAAGCTATAAATAATAAATTTACTAAAATATTTTATTTAACAAATGTTTTTAATGTCACAAATGACAGATCTGAATCTGTGGTCTATTTCTAGCAATATCACTGTTAACTTTTTTTGTGTTAACACCCAGCAGAAGTCTTGGAGTCGTCATTGTTACCCAATTAAGTTTCTCCCTTTTAAAAACTATTCCTGAGTTTGTAAAAACACTATTCTGGTCGCCCTTTGAAATCTCTCGTAACATATGCTGATAAAATTCAGCAACATTTTTTTTCTTAAAATGTTTACATACATAGGTCAAACAGAAGAGCAGAAGTTCCAGTCTTACACACACAAAACATGAAAGAGGCAAAAGTTATCATCTTCAGTATTGCTTGTTTTATTTATTACCTATACCTTTTCTTGATAGCATTTATTTTCACAAGGATTAACCTTATGCATGTAGCATCTTATTACATATACAAATTTCAGTTCAATAGATATTAATAACAATATACTTCTTTAAAATATTTTGTCTCTTTAACACACTAAAAAGATAAAGTTCATTGAAATTTTAATCTGTCCTGGGTACTCTTCAGTATCAATTATTTTTTATATGGCACTACCAGGTGTTTGATAATATTATCCCTATTTATAATTATAGAAGTTGCAACTTTAAAATATTGAGTTAATTTAGATAAAGAAGCTTCATTTCTGAGCCCATATATTTGATATCCAGGTGACAGTGTGTTTAGATAATGAGCTTTAAAGCAAAGTTTAAGCTCTTACCCACATGTCTACCTATATAAATTCAGTAATTTTTAAAAATTACATGATAGTGAAAAGCAGGATATACAGGGATTAGTGTCTATTTTGCACTGGATCTATTATTATTATTGCTTTCTGTTTTTTGTTTTTTTCAAAAGAGTTCTCAGTATGTTGTCCAGGCTAGAGTGCAGTGACTATTCTGAGGCATAACCATAGTGTATCACAGCCTCAAACGCCTGTCCTCAAAAAATCTTCTTGCCATAGCCTCACAAGTAGTTGGTGCTACAGGGCCATGACACTGTGCTCAGCTGGTACTGGATCTATTATTAAGGTCAATACCAAATTTAGAATTCTTGATGAACTTAAAGATTTCGGCATATGTGCTGTGTTGAGATTTTCATTTGGAGGAGGGTAGTTTTCAAATGGTTTGATGATTTCTTGATTGTTATATTGTTTTGTTGTGTCAACAAATATTCTAAGAGTTAAAAAATAGAAATATTTAACTTCACTATATAAATTCTAATATATCGTGCTTGGAATAAAGTCAAGCAGAAATCAGGTGAGAAGACAGTATGTTACTGAGAAGAGACTTTACTGGAAACTACTTCCACCTCTTGTAATGTAACATTTGTGTGTATATAACTAAAATTTTTAGGCTAACTTAGTGGTATTGGTTTGTTAATGTTGCTATAAAGGAATACATGAGGTTGGATAATTTAAAAAGAAAAAAGAACAATTTATTTGCCACACAGTTCTGCAGGCACTATAAGAAACATGGTGCTATCATCTGTTTGGCTTCTGGTGAGAGGCTCAGACTGTTTCCACTGGTGAAGCTATTTATAAAGGATCTTCCCAGAGAGGGATCTTCCTATTTCCCTAATGAGACACCTCTCATTAGGTCCCACCTTCAACACTGGGGATAAAATGTTAACATGAAGTTTGTGGGAACAAACATCCAAACTATAGCATAAATCTTATACCAAATCTGGCCCTGTGGTTTCTCAATAGATAAGTTTATTACTTTGCGATTGGGTTGTCCATGGACTTCATTCTTTGCCTTAAAAACCAACAGATGTAGTAATAATTTATTTTAAAATACAATTTTTGTGTTTACATATGACAGATTAAAAAGAACCAAAATTATATATATATATATATAATTATATTTTGGTTCATTTTATATATATATTTTATTATATATATAAAATGAACCATTGTTTTGTTAAGAACTTAAGTACTGTCCAGGCCATGTGTTCTTTGAGCTGTGGCCATCATGTTTTCTTTCTCTCTAATTTACTTTATAAATAAACTGTATTTTCCACTCTAAAGAAAAATGAACACCCCATAACAATGTCCAAATCAATAAATAGGACAATTCTTGCACACCAAAGGATTCATGAACATTTTTATAAAAAAAGAAGATACTAGGATACAGACATCCACAGAGGAAATATAAGGGAGAAGACAGTCATCTACCAGTCAAAAAGAGAGAGGCCTTAGAGAAAAATCAACCCTGCAGGCATCTGGATTTCAGATTTCCAGTTTCAAGAATTATGAGGAAATGATTTTCTGTTATTTCAGCAACCCAGTCTGTCATATTTCATCTTGGCAACCCTAGCAAATTAATACAGATTTCTTCCATGTAGATTTGTCTCTTCTTCCCATTTTGTCATTCTATCATGTATTTATACAAGTGTGGTGCCATTTATATTTATTGTACTCTTTGGATTATAATGTAGCGATGCTAAAAAAGATACCTCAAAAGTTTTTCACTTTGAACTAAAATTTAAAAGTTTCAGAAATATTCCTCAGAACCAAGGTCTCTCTCCTTTACCTTTCCCTGCCCCCACCCCTCTCTCTACCCCACCCCCCAACTTTCTGATTGGAGGGACTTATGAATTTTTTTATCTGCTTAAGAACTTTTTTTTTACTTAAAGAATGCAATTGTCTTTAGACCCCGCCTCTGTAGAAATTTCATTAAATTACTAGAAAACATTAACCAATAGGGAAGAGAAAAGACTAGAAATTGTTGGCTTGTCCAAATAAGCTATTTATCTATTCTTCTCAGGATAACGCCAAGAAATATCCTGGGAGACTATTTGTATAATAAGACAACCTTTGTTCACAGTGTTGCTCTGTCCCTCACCTTACCGTCACCTTCCTCAGAGCTCAGAGATTCTTGAGTTCGTTTATTCCCCCTAAAAATTACTTACTACTCCTCTAAAATTACCCATAGCTCCCCCTGCCCCACTTTCCTCTCTCCTATAAATAGGGGATTTAAACCTCCACTATCTGGCTTTTCTTTGAGTCTCATATTTGTGGGACTTCCATGTTAATAAATTTGTATGTTGTTTCTTTTTATTAATCTGTCTATTGTCAACTATTTCAGAAAATCTGCAGTGGGTGGAAGAAGCTTTCCTTTCACCCCTAAATGAAATATTTTTGTTAATGTTGTAAAAATTGTTATCAATGTTGTACAAATCATTCTACATTCTGAGCTTTTTCCATTTCACCCCTGTATTCCTTTTGTATGCTTTCATTTTATTTTGTGAACACTTTTTCTTCTAGTGCCATAAGATGACCTAAGCTCATCTTGCATACTCTTGCCCAAGCCTTAAAATCAGAGACCTAGTTACTTTTATTGCAAAATGTTTTTGTGTTTTCATTGTTGTTGGGTTGTCACTGTTTCTAAACTGACTTAGTCGGCAATGTTGATGTTCAAGGTACCATCTCAAAATATTTCTCTTTGGCAGATTGATTATAAGTTCATTGTTTTGAGAACCGGAAGACATAGGAGTATATCTGGAAAGCTTTCACTTTGTAAAGAAAATTTATATACACACAGAACTGACTATAACAGAAGGAAATCTACTCAGAGATAACCTTTATGATCTGAGAGATTCTTATCTACATGCAATGCAATTTTTATTTACCTTATATCTCCTCACCTTACCCTCCTAGAACTTAACCTCCCCAAAGACCCAAACATTTCTTTCTATAGCTCAGCATGCTTTAGAAGCTTTAATCATCTGTCGTTTCTTAAAGTTTCCTATTCTTGTGGGGCTCTCATGCATATATACATAAGTAAATGTGGTTCTCCTCCTGTTAGTCTGCCTTATGTCAGTTTAATGCAAAGCCCAGCCAAAGAACAGAGGAGAATGGAGGGAAGTCATTTTTTCTTTTCCTGCAGCAGATATATGAAATGTGTCTATGAAATAAAATGCATATACAAATATATCTATAATTTGTTATTTACCTGTGTATATTTGTGTATATAAGCACAATTTGTGCATGTGTATAAACACACTTATACATACATTTAAACAAACACTTTTTGAACATATGAAATATAGTTATAATACCCATTTTAACGTCTCAGCAAATTATAGCATCTATGTCCATTATGGGATTATTTTCATTGATTGAATATTCTCATTATGTTTTATATTTTCCTGATTCTTTGAATATGTATAATTTTAACATTGTGAATTTCACCTTGGTGGGTGCTGGTTATTTTTGTTTATCTTAACAATATCTGAGCTTTGGAGAGATTCAATTACATTACTTTGAAACAGTTTGATTTTTACTGATACTCCATTTATGTTTTTAAGCAAATTCAATGCTATCCTCATTTCTAGGATTCATTATTACCTACTACCCAGGTAAGAACTTCTTAATTATTCTACCCAATGTTCCATGAATTATAAGATTTTCCAACCTGGCTGGTGAGAACAGGTACAGCCATGTTTGAGCACTGGGCACTGTTTAATTGAATGCTTTTGAAGAGTTATTTGCAAAAATATCCAGAATATACAATAAGGTTAAATAAGGTCTATGCGTAAATTATTGTACATAAGACCATGGATAAATTATTTTCAAAAGACATAAAGACAGCTGTAGTATAAACAACTTGTTTGCTTCTAGTAAATGACCTTCTCCTTTGTCTTTAATATAGTCTACTTTAGCATTGCCTTGACACCCTGGATCCCTACTGAGTTGCATCATGTTGTCTAATTCTACCCCCTGCAACCTAACTCAAGAGGAACAACACAAGCTCTCAATAGACTAATCAAAGCCACTTCCATGCTCTCTAGGAGGGCAAATTAAGTTGATTATTTTCATTGCTCAAATGCAAATTCCATAGCACTAGGAATTCAAGATACACATGCTTAGGTTGCATTCAGAGTCAGCATTTTAATATACTTTTATAGAATAACCCACACAGTGATTTGAAATTTACACATAATTATAGAGAACTATTTTATTAAATTTTAGTGTGAAGCTATTAAACAAAAAGGAAAATTCTTAAGTAACTATAGACAACTTTCTCATTTTTACAATGCCATTTGATATTTGTAGACTGTTTAATTATTTCTGATATAATTTTTAGACACATATTAAAGAAAACATTAAAAAACAAACAAAATGAAAATGTCACCATTTCATTTACAGGTGTCTTAGTATTTAAGTAAAACATACACATCCATGTGTTATGGGGCAACATTTTAAATAATATATATCAAATTACCACACATGAAATTTTCACTTCTTAAGATCTTTGTACTAAAAGTAGAATTCCTTTGAATGAGGGAGATTTAAACATAAACACATACATGGCATAAAACTTTTGAAGAAACAGGAGATAAAAGTTGTATCTTGAGTGCCCCTAACAAGAGAATAAAAAATAGTTATTGATTTAAATAATATTTAAATGCAATACATGATGGATCCCTTAAAAATCGAGATGTACAGTAGTTGAAATGTGAATATAGAGTCTATCAATTTACTTGATATTATATATACTATACTTCCGGGTTATATTTACATTATAAAATAACAAATAAATAAATAATATGGATAAGTTAAATGTTCTCTATAAATAATCTGCTACATTATTATTCACTTCTTTTTTGAGTTATAATGAGTCATGTGTGTTTGTGTGTATGAACTCTAAAAAGACAAAATTACAGCAAATTTAATTGTAAACTTAATTGGCATTTATTATAGTTTATGAATAAGGATAACCCTAATTTTATATGTAACTGAGATCACCCTGAGTAAAGGCAGAACAGTGGGTCTTGTTAGGTGAGGACAATTAAGTAGAATATTAAAAAAATAAACGATTGACTAACATCAGGTTATTTCAGGATACTTTTTTATAAGCCTTCAAGTAGAGAGATTATATCTTATTAAGCTGTCTCAGGTCTACAAGGGTCTTCTCTTCTCAGGAACATCTAACTGCTTTCTTAAAGTTTTAGTTTGATTATGTGACAATTGTCATGAGTAAGTCTATTTTAGTTTCATCTGGTCTATTGACACCTTCTGAAGAAGTTCATTCCGAAATGATGATCCCTGATAATTTTGGTTAACATTATTTAGGTGTAACAGAAAAAAAATATAAAAATATTGAATAAAATATTGCATTCTACTAGTTTTTATTTAAGACGTGAAACCTTTATTCCAATATTTTTTCAATGATAAAACTTTGTTTTTATTTTAAATAATTATTCTACTTGATCCAGGACATTTTCAATCAAGTCAAATACAAAAAGAGCCGCATATAGGTCTTGAATCTGGATTCTAGGAGACATACTCTGGATCTGCTCTCCATTATCTTTAATTTGCTTCATGATGTGCTTTTGACATATTAAATATTGTGTGGTGTGGCTTAAAAGTTAGTTTCAATTTTTTCCAAGTTTTGTCCATAATCAAGTTTGACTGTCAACATCTGGGCCCAGAATAAGACACCACAAACACAACACCTTTGCACACTATTTTAAACTGAAGGAAACTGAGAAAACCTAAGAAGATGACTCTGACTTTATCCCTATCTTTACCTTAAAGACCCTCATATGACAGATGTCCTGCTTTGTACCTGGATTAAAAAAATGTCACATAGGTCCACCAAAAAAGTATCTGAAAAAACAGGTCTTTCTAAGTTTTCCCCACTTTGTGACACTGAATTATACTCTCATATCTACCAATCATATTCCAACATGGCTGTTTACAAAAGATATACGGTATTCCTAGGGTCTTTATGTCTTTATTTCTGAAGACTCCTGTGTTACATAAGTCAGATATTAAACAAATTTGTTATAGTTTTCTCATGTTAATCTGTCTTTTGTTTTAGGGGTCTCAACAACAAACCTTGTGGTGGATGAAAAAACTATATTACTTTTTATCTTGTACATAATTTTCATTATTTTGATAAATATAAAACCTCAACAATTTTAATGGTACTATAATCCTATCTGAGTTTTATGGTAAATCTTTCTCGGAGTCCCCTAGGAGAGAGTAACAAAAACATATATATTAAAAATTCGACTGTGATCTTACAAACCATTTGTTGATATGTATTTACTTTAATGACATTTCAATTGGATTTTTGATGTGTTAAATAATAAAGGCTTCCACATCTGAATGATTACTTATATTCAGTAAACATCTGAATAACATATATTTTCCTTGTCAATTCAACTTGTTCAAATATAGCCAAAATGTAAAGTTATATTTTCTCAATATCTCAGTGAGGCGAAACTTTATCATGTTTATTGACTCCAATATACAGTAAGAAAACTCTTGATTTCCAAGTATTAATAAAGTACACTGTTGTATTCTATTCTCAGTAAACCATTCTCCAGCTGATACAATTCTTTGGAGAAATAGATTCTTTTGCCCTTTGCAATATGGGTTCAATATGCTGTGTATTAAGCTGCAAAAATATGTAGGACTTCAGACCACTGGCAGCTGGTCAATGCTAAAGCCCTGCCTAAAACAGAAATATAATTTGCTATTTGTTTGTCTTATTCTTCCTTATATTAGGAAAACCCAGGCCTTCTTTTTCCTTCATTAATTAGAATTCACTTAAAGGAAAGACTCTAAAAATATTTTTTAAAAACCCTCTTATTTCAGATGTAAAACACGTTAAATGATCATTTCCAATTTCCTTGGACTTCAAGAAATTGTGCTGTCAGAAAAATCACTCAAAGCTTTTAAAACAAAATTTTTGTAATTCATCCTTCAGCTTTCTAATTTATTTTCTCATGAGGTTTTTTTATTTGTTGTTGTTATTAATGACTTCTCAAAAAGGTTTGTGAACTCTGTTAAGGTTCACAACACTGAGAAAGGTCATAAATATCTGTTATCTATGCATTGTTTTGAGTGACATAAGCCAACATAAATTAGAAAAATTCAAAGGTAATTTTTATTCAAAAAGAATTTTGTTTAATTGGTAAGAGACTCGTGAAATTTAAAAAACTAAATGTGATATTAAACTTTAAAGTTATATGTGAAAGTTTATTTGTTCATTCAAACTCTAATGAAAAGCCACATATAATGATATCTATTGCACATTTTCCGGTATAACCCAATGGACCAGCATGTCTGGAATTTTAAATGTTGGCTTTTCATGAATTTCTATATTGTTTCAGAGTAGAACGTTGTGTTAAGAAAGATAATGTTCTTTCTCAAATAAATTAAATCTATATCTTTAAAAATACAGTAGGGAGCACCTGTTTTCTCAGAATGGCACGTCTTGTTATATTCTATCTCATTGAAGTAGTGGCATGTTCCAACGCCTACACGTCAGTTCCCTGTTGCCATTATAAGTGAGTGTGAAGCCATTTCCCTAGTGGAAATAGCTCTAGGCCTGACATTTCATTATAATGTAGGTTGCTGGTGTCCCACAAAACACAACAAAGTTCTTCCTCCTATTTACTTTTATTAAGAATCTCAAGGAGTATAGAAACTAAAATGCAGCTTAAGTTAAAGCAGGAAAAGTAAATTTCTAATCATAAAATTTTGCATCTATTTTATATAATTGTATATGTGCACCTGACGGTCATTAGACCTAATGATTACCAACATTACAATGTTTGTCAAAGATCCAAACCATTGCTGAAATTTTATGTAAACCAGTATAATTCAAAATAATATATTTTATTCTTAGATATAATTTACTTACCTCTGATGTTAGACAGAATACATTGGATGAATAATGCAAACTGATTTGCTAAGAAGTTAACATGTTTCTCCCCATTAGGATTTAGTTTCAACCTCACAACTAACTTGCTAAATGTACTCTTTTAACTAACCATTCACATACTTTGCTAAGCATGAATAACACTGTCTTCTTGCCTGTTATGGATGCATACATTGCCTTAGTCTAATTCTGAAAAAAATTAAATCAATGTACCATTTTATTTGCAGTGATACAATGAGAAGGAAGATACTATATTTTTTTCTGGTTGCTATGAATTGAAGGTTTTACGACATGAAAATCAAAATCACTTTCTTATTTTGATTTAGAAGCTGCTTCCTGAGACATGAGACAGGGTACTTTTATCTTTATACCTCATCCAATAGAGCTCATTATTTTTTTCCTGTGTTAGCTAATATTTTTGGCAATGTAGTAAAAACATTTATTTACTCATTGTCCCATTTACTCAATCAATGGTTATTGCATGCTTTTATGAGTAGGTGCTGTGTAAAATAACCCATACAAAAACTGTGAGCTTTAAAAGTCATGCCATTAGTTACTCTTATCTTTTTGTCAATTTAGTTCTAATGATAAATAATAGCACGCATATATGAAAAAGGTAACTAAATGATTTTTAGTGGTAGCTACTTATTTTAACATTTATCAGCTAAAGCATTCAATAAACTTACCAGGTGTCTCCTCCTTCTAAACTCTGCAAGATATTAATTGAATAAAGAAAATTTTTTTCTATGTAATGAAAATAAATTTCATTTTGAATAACCTCCTACTTCAAGTCTACATGCTTCCAAATAAAAGTGACTATATGTACAAAATTTTGAAAAATAAGTTAATTAACAAAATTTCCCCAGAGAAGGAAATAAAAGGTATGAAATGTAAAATTGATAATTAAATGGTTGTGGAAGATTACTTGGAGATATCCATAGGTTATTTTTATGGCCATATTTAGCTTTGCTATGTCATTATATTCCATTTGACTTAGTGTCAGATTTTAACTTTTAATTCATACTCAGATTTTGATCCTGCATGTTCACTAAGTAGGTGACACAAGATCAAGTTTATTTCTGTTTAACAGTTTCTGGGGTAAAGAAGTCAACTATTTGTCTATTACCTTGGATAGATTCAACTCCTTAAAAACACTGAGAAATAAAATATATTTATTTGATAAATATATACATTTAACACCAGATATAAAAGTATAGTTCAGACCATTTTTTCCTCTTCTCATTAAACAATTTATGATGTAGAATCAACATCTTTTCTATGCTTGGCAAATTGTCATATTTCTTTCTGAGTTTGGATCAACTCAATATTTCATTATTATAAAATATCCTTGGGAGTCTCTTTAATGTGAAATGTTGATGGCATCACTTCCTCTGAAATAACTGTATCTGTATTTTTTTGTTTGTTTTTTCCACAATCACCTCCCTCATTTTGGAGAATGAAGAGGAAGGGTAGACAAAGAAAAAATTGTCAGAATTTTTTTTTTCCTAAATTCTTCTGACTGCATATCTAGAGTCTTTGAAACAGCCAGCATCAACATCCCTGTGGACAACTATTTATTTTATATGTCTATTTATGTTATATTGGAATTTTACTTTCATTGTTATCACATTTTATTTTCCTTTGTAGAACTTTTATTGTTGTTGGCCAATTCTTCTTTCAATGATTAATTTTTGTAAAATTTTGTAAAAATTTTGTAAAATTTTGTAAAATCTCCAGGTAATCTTCCACAACCATTTAATTATCAATTTTGCATTTCATACCTTTTTTTTCCTTCTCTGGGGAAATTTTGTTAATTAACTTATTTTTCAAGGCGACATCAGCACAAATACATGCTTACTGTCTGCATGAACTGAATCAAAGATTCTCAGTGACCCATCGCCATCAGACTTTGAAGTACATGATTGATTGCCAGTGATCATGATAAATAGGGTATTTATGGAGTGATTTGTGTATAAAAGAGCTAGCAGTGAAGTTTGTATTATATGCAATTAACCACAGTTAATGCACCTTGGTAACAAATTTCAGTGATGTATCAGGGGATTAATTTTAATGAACTAACAGTCGGTAAGTAAAATTTGTTAATATCAGAACCATGCAAATGGAAGATTGCTCATCTATAATTTCAGATAGAAACAATTATAAAAACGTAAATATGCCTTATTTTAACTGTGTGCTCTAAATAATTACCTACTAATAATAAATAACAAAATATATTTTTTAATTTACCCAAAATAAAGTCTTATAAACAGTAAATATTTTACTCATGTCTCTAATTATAGCCATACCAAGTGTATGACACTGCCCATTCTAAATATTTGGGACATATAAATAACCTTACCTTTCAGGGAAAATTTATGTTTTGGTATTCTCAGTTATTCTTAGGAATAATTAAACTTTGTGCTTATTTTTGCTTATTTTGTATAAGCTTATGTTGATCCAATGTTTGCCTTTAAATATCCCACTAGAAAAACAACAAATGTGTCCAATATTAGTACATAGATTGTCAATGTCTACATAATCCCTAATTCTTTTAATTTGTTTATCAATGTACGTATAGCAAAGCTGTATGATTTAGTGTACATCACGGGTTCTCTTCTTGTCCGTTTCAAAATGGAAATAAGAGAAGAAAATTATTTTGACACTCTCATATGACTATATTTTGTTTTTATATCATTGCAACTATCACTAAGAAATGTAGCTGGAAATATATATGTATGTGTGTGTGTGTGTATGTGTGTGTGTGTGTGTACATACGTATATACATATACACATACATATATTTTTTTTTCTCCCAGTAAAATAGAATTTTTGATAGGCAAAGTGCTTTAGTCATGAGTTAAAAGTACGTCTCTGAAAATCTGAAATTTGGTTCATTTCTTCTCCTAGGAGGGTCCGCTCACACAAAGTGTGAAAATGGCAGGGAGTCATCAAGGTAATGTCTCCTCGGAAAACATCTGTCAGTCATTTAGCTGCATGCAGATGTCAAATGTGGGAACACACAAGGCTGGGATTAAGAAGCACAAAGATGTCAGGAAAGCTAATGTTAGCTCATAAGTATAGGCAAGCTGGTGGACGGACCCATTAGAGACAAGCAAATATGGCAACAGTTCCCAGTAGTGAAAATCCTCGCATTTACTGTGTTACTTGCATTTCACTCACATTCTGTGTTTTTTTTTCCTCTAATGTTTTTATGGATAAAATTGTCACTGCTCATAGTTCTGATAATCTAAAGAGAGGCTAAAACAACTTGGACAGGTATTAACTAAGAGCTTACCAAAATATTTTTTTAAAAAGTTGTTTCTTCTACCAAGGTACACATCAAACACCACTTTCCAACATATGTGAAGTGAATGGAGAGAAGAAAGCTAAGTCCTTGGTTATCGAGGGTCTTTTCTGTCCTAATTAAAACTGCTGTTTTATCTTCAGACCCATAATTATAGAAGAAAAATTAGTTTTCTGATTCAGCCAAGGACAATCTTGCTGTAAGACAGCTGCTAATTTAAAAAAATGTATATAAGAAGATGTAGCTAATATTTTGTGTTCTGGTAGGACTTATGATGGACTTCACAATCTAAGGGCCTGAGATCCTGTTATGAAAATTTTTGATCTGGGGACAGATTTTAGACTTAGAGACTGGCACCTGATGTGTCCTAAGATACAAGGTTTAAAGAAATAACCCAAGGGGTCGTCTTCTAGCTCTGGAACCTTGAGTGGGTCAGCAATCCCTACTTTCCACACCTGGCCTCTCTCCCCAGCAGACACCCTACTCAACTTGCTGGAGTCCAGTATTCAAGGATAGTTCCAGAATGTCCTCTCTCAGAGTCACCTAAGACCACTTGGGCTAACTCTGTGTGAAAATACGTATTAGGCTGTTCTATGACACGTTTCTCTGGGATCCCAGGAGTCCTCAAAACAATTTGTACTATCTTCCAAAGTACATAAAGTGTCTTTATGTATACTTTTATTTATACTTGAAATTGATACAATTTTTAAAATATAGTAATCTGACAAATGAATGCTGGAATCTTTTCATGCTTCAGTTTATACTTCGTAATTAGGAAATAGCTTTCCCATATTTGTTGGATGTTTGCATGTATTTTGTATGAAATATTAATTCTTAGGCTGAGTGGAGTGGCTTAAGCCTGTAATCCCAGAACTTTGAGAGGCCTGGGCTAGAAGATTTCTTGAGCCCATGGGTTTGAGACCAGCCCTGATGACATAGCAAGACCTCGTCTCTATATTAAATGAAAAAATTAGCTGGGGGTCATCGTGCACACCTGTGGTTCCAGCTACTTGGAAGGCTGAGGCGGAAGGATCACCTGAGCCCAGTAGATCAAAGGTGCAGTGGCCGTGAGAGTGCCAATACACTCCAGTCTGGGCAATAGAGTAAGACTCCCACTCAAAAAAAAAAAAAAAAAAGAAATATTAATTCCTATGCTTGTCCTCATTTTTAAGTAGAGATGTTTATCCCTCTTTATCATGTTGAGTTCTAAATACTATATCTATATTTTATTTAATTACCTTTTATCTATCAGATGTGATACATATTTTAAAACATGTCGTTTAATTATTACTTTTTTTAAACCAGAGAAGTATTTAATTATTTATGTAGACAGATATGTCTTTTTAGATTTTGTAGTATGCTTAGAAATGCCCTCTCATACCAAATTTATGAAGATAGTCATGCCTAAATTTGAGTGAAATGTGAGTATAAACTTGCATTATGATAACAGTAAAGATAAAACAGTATTATCACAATGATTATTATTATTTCCATATAGCTAATAACTTTTTCCAATATCATTGATAATAAAATTAATTTCTGATGGTATCAGTTTACATCTCTTATAAGTTATCTCATGTGTTTGTATTTATTTGAAATATTTTAGACCTTATTATTGATTCATAGATTCCCACTATTACTATTGTTTTAATTACTGTATTTTTATTTTATACTTTATTATCTATTAGAAATATATCTCTTGTTAATCTCCCTTTCCTTAAATTTCTATGATTATGTGCATTTATTTCTTGCTTTTTTTGTCAGATGAACTTTATTTGTTTATGTATGTGTTCATTTGTTTTTATTTATTTTAGAGTTATGGGATGATGCAGTTTTTTGTCTGACTAGTTGGTGAGCTGGGACTCCAAGGGCTGTTGCAGTTCCCAAAGCTGCACTGCCAGTCTGGGATTCAAGGTGACTGGGGGACACAATGGCATCTGGATAGAGGAATGGAGTGGCACCTGAGAACTCAAGAATGTCAACAGCTGTGGAGCCTCCAAGGAGTGTTACAGCTCTCTTAGTTTAGGGGACTATGAGCCAAACCCTACAAAGTGTTTACAAACTCTGCCAGTTCAGTGAGCCAGCCCCCAAAGAGTGTTCACATCTCTGCTGGTTTGGTGGGCCAGCAAGTCAACACCGGAAAAGTGTTCCAGCTCTGTCAGTTTGGCGCACCAGTGAGTCAGCCCACAAAATGTGTTTGCAGCTCTGCCAGTTTGATGGTCCAGTGAGTCAACCCTTGAGAAGTGTTATAACTTCATTAGTTCAGTGGATCAGCAAGCCAGGCTCCTAGGGAGTGTTGTCACTCTCTCAGTTCTGTGGGTCCAGCTCTTCTAGTCCAGCGTATGCAGCTCTTCTAGTTCTGCAGTTCTGGGTTCTTGTCAAACACCCAGGAAAAATGAAGGACATGGACACCAAAGAGTGAGTAAGAAGGAATTTATTAGAAGACAGAAGAGCTCCAAGCAACTGGAGGAGACCCAAAAGAGGGTTGCCAGCTGGAGGTCAAAATCAGTGGCTTATACAGTCTTAACAGAGTGCCAGTTGGGTGGCAGTAGCACCAATCAGAGAGTGGCACCATGGTGTGAGATTGAAATACACCAATGGGCAGGGATTTGGAAAGGGCCAATCAAGAAGAAGTAGGCAAAAGGCACAGTTCATTGTCCTGGAAATACGTGTTCTCACTCCAATTTGTGGGGATCGCACTGGAAGTTTTTACCAGGGACATGCCCTAATCTGTCTGACTATCTGGTGTCTTCCTTTCTCCTCTCTCATTTCCCTTCTTGGGAGTGGTGACCCTAAGTGCCATTAAGGAGCAGGGAAAATGACTGGTCTGGCTACTTCCTGCTGCTCATGGGCATTGTAAGAGAACAACAGCTTAGGGACCTTCCAGAGGGTGATCTACAGGTCCCCAGAAAAGGGGTGATTCCATTTGTGATTTTACTTTCATTATCATTTGGAGCTTAATGACCTCTTGATGAGAAAAAACAAATTTTACAAGGAGGTCAATTATGCATTGACCAAGTATGAGCAATACAAAAAAAAAGGAGCTATCAAGGGATAAATTCACATCCGTATATTAGAGATCCCTAGAGAGGATACAAAGGATTGCAGCCAACTAGGTCCTAAGCCTACCTGTTTTCTTAAAGTATCAATGATTTTTATATTATTTTTTATGATGCAGACTTTCTTCTACCTGCGAGGAAATGTTAATCCAGAAACAACAAGTTTTATTTAGGAATATGCATGTTCCTCTATGTTCTGCTGTAAGCATATTCAATGTTCAGTGGTTTTGCAGAACCACAGAAACTAGTGAATTAAGGGACTTTTGTTGATACTTGACAGCAGCTACCATGGTTTTCCATCCTTGCTGCACCATGAGGGTAAGATTGAATATGGATTTTTCTAACAGGGGTATCTGAGAAAGCCAAAAGAAGCATCTGGCAATGGAGAGTCCTAGTTCAAGCCTTTGTAAGAATGGGTAGTCCAGGGCATGTCCTCCTAGATTAGGTGTATTAGGCATGCTAGTGGTGTGTAGAGGCCCTACATCTCTGATTGCATTACTGCTGTAGGGATTGTTCCGGAAAGAATCCTAAATGTAGAATATGCCCAGAGTGAACCATTTGATCCTGATTGAGGATTTTTACCTTAGGAACAGTGGTCACTATTGTGCAAGCTCTTTTCCATTGATAGGGCAAAACCAAGTACAATC
>CAUYQG010226715.1:0-15528 GCA_963574415.1 Tarsius wallacei
AGCAATGGCATTTATCATCTCCTCTTTTTAAAACTTCTTTCTCTCTTCCTTTGTTTCCTTCTCTCCCTTTCCCTCGAATGCTCACCTATCATTTTTTGTAATCCTTCTGCCTCAACCTTTCAAGTAGCCGGAACTACAGGCGCGCGCTACCACGCCCGGCTAATTTTTTTTTTTATTTATTGTAGAGATAAGGTCTCGCCAAGTTGCCCAAGCGGGTCTCGAACCCGCGGGCTCAGGCAATCCACTCACCCCGGCCTCCCAAAGTACAGGATTACACGCTGAGCCACCGAGCCCGGCGATAAAAAAGTTTTAAAAGGAGGGGCAATAATATAATACATTTGAGAAGGAGCTGAAGAGGAGGCAGTAAGAAAGGATTACAAAAAATGATAGGTGAGCATTCGAGGGAAAGGGAGAGAAGGAAACAAAGGAAGAGAGAAAGAAGTTTTAAAAAGAGGAGATGATAAATGCCATTGCAAAAAAAAAATATGAAAGTAAGAGAGAAAGAATGAAATACGTTCTAAAAGGAGGAACCAATAAAGAAAACATAGTGCAAAAAAGATGGAAAAATAAAGTGAAAGTGAGACAGAGGGAAGGAGGGAAGGAGGAAAAGAGGGAGGGGGAAAGGATAAAGAAAGAAAAAGGAAAGCGAGCAGAAAGAAAAATATTTTAATGAGAGAGCAAATGTGTGGGAAAGAACGTTTAAAAAAGAGGTGCTGGCAAGCATAGACAATATGAGAGGGAAGAAGGAGTGAAAAACTTATAAAGGAGGAGTCAGTAAGACAAGCTCGTAGTTCAGTTCAGTGAAACAATGAGGCTGTAATGTCCTACCTCTTCAATAACTGATCACTTAAATGCCTATATGGTTCCTTCCATTTCCAGCTATTAACTTTAGTAGAAAGAAAGTTTCAGGTAGACATCTTCTACTGTGGCCACCTCATATCCTTTTTGAAAAAGAAAACCTGTGTGAATTTAAGTTCACAATAACATAGAGGTGACAGAAGAGTGAGGATATCTATTTCACCTGTGAAAGTGACTCATACCAATATAATAAGGCTGCCACTTTCCACAGGCAGACACACCAAGGGGCTCACATCTTATAACTAATGAAAACCCAATTCGCACACATGCAGTTTGGAATCCTTTGTCTATCTAAATGATTAGAAACAGGAACTGTAATCACCGTGTTCCCAGATGAGGTCTATGGATGTGGCTGCTTCTGTCAAGCTGTGAGGTACAACCAAGAACTGTCATTGCCACTAGCCTGGAGGGTTTCCAGCACAGTCATTATGCTGGTCTGCCTCCCACACAGAGAAAAAGCTATGTTCTCATGAAACAGGATGTAGTTTCCCCCTTCTCTCAGAAGATGATTCTGTTTCGTTAGAGCTAAAGGATAACTTTAATTAGACAAGATAATATTATAAAAATAATTCTTTTTCCTCCTCATCACATCTCTCTATCCTAGGATCTCTCAACCTTGGCGATATTGACATTTGGGGCCACATAGTCTTTTGTTTGTGAGGGCCATCCTGTGCGTGGTAGGATATTTAGTAGCATCTCCGGCTTCTATTCATGCCAGAAACACTTCTCCTTCCATCTGTGACAATCAAAAATGTCTCCAGACATTTTCAAATATCCCCAGGAGGACAACATTGCCTCCCATTGAGATCTGTCATCTCCAATTCCTCCCTACAACCTCATATAGAGATTGGCATATGGCTCTCCTCTTACTGGGTGTGAAAGAATAAATAGAATCTATCTGAGATAATTTCGTTATCTTCACTATTAAAACTAAATGTTTCATTATGTTTCTTTAAAAGATAAAGAAGATAAGTGACACTCTTATTGACCAGAAAGCACGCCAAGGACACCAAGGGCAAAACCGTAATTGAAATGTTATGATCAGAAATTAGTAATTTGTGGAATGACTGGATTTGGTAATGACCTCTTCTGTTTATCACGCAGATAAATCTTCTATCCTATTCTATCAAATGATGGATTTTGCATAATGCTTCCCAACAATACAGCTTCTATTGCTGTCTAGATTAGCCTCCCAAATTATCCATTGGTGTCACTGCCTCCACACTGCCATGAGAAGGGCAGCCCACATTTTGCAGCTGACAACTGCCCAAGCACAGTTCCGAGCCCTGACTTTTCCACAGCCCTGTTCCTGATCTCACCTCTGTACTTTTCCATTCCCAAGATCCTGAAGCAACTTTTCAGTCTGTGTCTCACCAGCTGCTGCCACTGCTTCTGCCACCCCTTGTTCATCTTCCTAGAAAAATTTTTACCTGCATCTCTTTTGTACTACCTAGAGAACCATCCTTGAAGATTGTTGAAGGGAGGTTCTGCTAATATTTCTGAATCCCATGGCCCTAGGGACCTAGTGGGGACCAAGACCTCTGCCCATGCTTTCTCAAATCCCTGCCCTTCCTTTGGCTTTGGGCATTTGGGGTCCAAAGGTAACTTAGATCACTTCACTGTAGAAATATTTTATTCTGCCAAATATTTTTCTGCAGTAGTTGAGTGTTGCTCCAGTGTTGCCCACTCTGGTTCCCTTCTTCCTTTGAGAAAATCCCAACTGAGTATCAGCTATTGCTGTCATTTTGACATCTCAACCTGCTTCTGGAGTAGGCTGTAACACGTGTAGAATTAGCCCTATTTGCCGAAACAAGTGTCTTCCTTCCTGTTGTTTTCTGGCTCAGTCATTGATTTTCCTAACATATTTCTCTAGATTCAGCCTTTATGGGACCACTCCTAAATGGTTCAGACTTTCAGGGAGCCTCCCGTCTTTCTGTTTCTTTTCCAAAGATGATGTCTAGGTGTCTGAGGCAAAGGTGTGGCTTATGTTCTTACTCTTCTAAGTGTCAACCATGTGGGCATTCCCTAGCAGCTTATTAGAAATGCAGATTCTAAGGTCAAACCCAAGACTTACTGAACCAACATTTTAACAAAATCTCAGGTGCTTCATATATACACTAAACTTTGGGAATCACTGGCTTCTATCCTCATAAAGGCACAATCAAGTCAGGGTGCTTGGATGAAATGCCCTCTGCCTCCTCTGGTCTCCAGACAGATGCTCCTGTCTCCACCAGGTAGTGCTCGGCTTGTTGGCATTCACAGTTGAAGTCTGCCAATGGTATAGTGACTCATGTTCTGGCCTCCCTGGGTTTAGTAGAGCCCTCTGGTTTTCTCATTTACTGCCCCCACCCTTCACCCAATTCTGTCTGGCTGCTCTATAACACTCAGACTAGAGCCCTCTCACCTCCACCACAGTGACTCCCCCTGACAAGCGTCCTTTCTGGGGTGTGACTACACCACATGGGAACCAAGAGTGGCTAAAGAAAGCAAAACTTCCGAGAGGGCCTTGCTGTGCCTACCAACTTGCTGGGTAGTGAGGAGCAGGCAAGGTGGGGGGAGCCTGAGAGATCTCATTCTAGAGTACTAAATGGAGAGTGGAATGGTAGTCACTCTTGTTTGCTCTCATATTAACCTCACTTACCTAAAGCAACCAAGGCACAGAGTGAATCAAATGCAAAGCTACATCTGATTTCTTTGCTCTTCAGCCTCCCTCCCACCACCCTTCCATCTTCTCACCATCTCTGAGCTGCTAAAGGAGTGATCTTTCTTTGATACCTTTCCCTAAGTCATATATCCCTTCTTCCTGACCCAGGTAACTCTTAAGTAAGGCAAGGCAAGGCAAGGCTATCTCCAATACAATATAGGGAAATTTTCTGAGAGCTAAGTATTCCAGGATGTTACTACACAAAAGGAAGATGCAATTTAGGGAAATTCTTGGGGAAATTGCATGGCTCACAAGGCACGCTGTCTTGCTGTGTCATCCTATTTTTGGATGACAGGTGCTGAATATTACTTTGGTGTTTATCATGGCATGCCTCTGTTGCAAATTGTAATTTACCCTCCCCTGCCTTTACCCCCAAACCAGTAGATGCCTATGGACAGCTAGTACTGGAGTAAAAAATGAGGAAATGATGTGACAACCTTGAAACAATAGCTCTGTTGCACAATAACTGTTTCACATCTGTCTAGCCCCAAAAGTAACCACAGAAAAACATGGGTCTCCAGACCTACATCTGGAAGGCATGCTCATTGTAAAAAGATGCAAAGTATTTTTTAAAAATATAATATGTAATGCAAAAACCTCATAAAAATGGGCAGCCATCTCACTGAGGGAGACATGAAAATGGCAAAAAGGCATGTGAAAAGCTGTGTAACATTACTAGTAGAGAAATGCAAATTAAACCATGATGAGATATCACTATACATCCAGTAAAATGGCTTTATTCAAATAACTAATCATACCCAGTAATCGCAAGGATGTGAAACAACTAGAACACTCTTACACTACTGGTGGGAATGTAAAATGACACAATCACTGTGGAAAATGGTTTGCTAACTTAAGTTAAACTTACATTTACCATATGATTCAGCCATTCCACTATTGATATGTGCCCAATAGAAGTGAAAATATACATCCACATAAAGACTTGAACACCAATGTGCATTGCAAAAAACTGGAAATAATCAAAATGCCCTTCAATGGGTAAATGGATAAGCTGTGGTGCACGCATACCATGGAATACTATTCAGTAGTGAAAAGGGAATCAACTATTAATACAGACAACAATATCGATGAATCTCAACATCATTATGCTGAATGAAAGAAGTCAGACAAACAACAGTACATCTTGTTTGATTCCATTTACATACAATTCTAGAAAACACAAACTGGTTTATAGTGACGGCAGGATCAGTGGTTGCCTGGAGGGCAGTAGAGAGAAGGATGAACTATAAAAGGACACAAGAAAGTTTTGGGAGGTGATGAATATATTCACTCTCTTAATTGTGATATGGTTTCGTGGGTTTATACTTATGTCAAAACTGAACAAATTGTACATTTTAAATATATGCAGTTAATTTTACTTCAATTATACTTCAACAAAGTTGTTTAAAATTTGTGATTTCCCTTTCATTTACTTTTAGTTCACCATTCTCAAAGTAGTACCAATATCGCTATCAAAAATTCAACAACTTTGTTATATCCCCAGCAGGATGTACAGGGTAACACAACAAAAGATAGAAATTATATGTCTCTACAAAGCAGGAGGTATCACACTTCTAGACTTCAAACGTTACTATAAGGCTACAGTAATCAAAACAACCTGGTATTGGTACAAGAACAGGCATATGGACCAGTGGAACAGGATAGAGATTCTGGAAGCAAAGCCTCAATTTCTCAACCAACTCTTCTTTGACAAAGCCTCCACCATCAACCACTGGGGAGAGGAGAACCTATTCAGCAAATGGTGCTGGGAAAACTGGTAACCACATGCAGAAAATTGAAACAGGACCCCTACCTATCACCATACACAAAAATGAACTCTAAATGGATCAAAGACCTAAATGTAAAACCTCAAACTATAAGAATCTTAGAAAACATGGGAGACGGCCTTATGGAAATTGGAACAGGCAACCAATTTCTATTCAGAACCCTAAAGGCCAATACCTTAAGAAATAAGATAGACAAGTGGGACCTCATCAAACTGACAAACTTCTGCAAAGCAAAAGAAACCATCAAGAGAGCAGGGAGACAAGCCACAGAATAGGAAAAAATATTTGCCAACTGTATATCTGACAAAGGCCTAACATCTAGGATCTACAAGGAACTCAAACGCACCAAAAGGAAAAAATCAAACAGCCCATTAAAAAGTGAGCAAAAGACATGAATAGACACTTCTCAAAAAAAGATATATGGGCAGCCAGCAGACACATGAAAAAGTGCTCAGCTCACTCATCATCAGAGAAATGCAAATCAAAACCATATTGAGATACCACCTAACTCCAGTAAGAATGGCCATCATTAATAAAACAAACAACAACAGATGCTGGCAAGGATGTGGAGAAAAAGGAACGCTTCTACAGAATGGAATATTATGCAGCCACAAAGGAGGACAAACATATAGACTCTGCAGCAATGTGGATGGATTTAGAGTCAATCATACTCAGTGATCTATCACAGAAGCAAAGAACAGAGTACCATATGTTCTCACTCATAGGCGGACCTTGAACAATTATAATACTATAAGAAAGTGATTGGCAGTAGTGGGAAACTGTCAGGGGAGGGGGTGGGATTGGCAGTTGAGGGAAACTGCTAGGGGAGGGAGGGACATACCTCATCAACAAGGGTACCTGCATAATCAAAGTTTGTATACCTAGTCCTGAATTGTACCCCACATCTTTATAATTTAAAAAAGAGAAAGAAAAAGAAAGTTGCCCTCAGCCTTCCACTATCATTCCCTCAGGAGATCCTATCAAAGTTACTGAGAGCTATGTACCGATGAGTAACACCACAACTTGCCAGAATCTGATGCCATTTTTTCCCTCAGTGGTACAAAATGTAAGGGTGGAGAAAGGATATAAATTCTCTAGGAAGATTTTTGAGATTATGAAAGCCCATAAAACCAAGGAAGAAGATGAAGATCTTATCATTTGACTTGCCTTCTGCTAGCTTATATATGCCATTGTCTTGAATGAGTCTTCAATCTCTTCTCTTAACTATCCACAGTGATTCTTTTAAGTTAGGTTCCCAAAACAATTTTTATAGGTTTATACAAAGTGTGAGTCTTTGTTGATAATAGTATGTATTTTCCTTTTTAGAATCATTTTTATATTTTTATCCAGTCTTATACCCATATTTCTGGCATTCATTTGTACTTACTTTTGTGTTTAACTGATTTTGGTGCTCACTGCCATTGTTTTATACCAGCTTCCCCATTCTCAATTTTTAAAGTTTGAGTCAGCAATTCTTTAAGTAATATTTTTTATATTGATATATTGCATTAATTGCAAAAATATTTTCAATTTTTTGCCCCTTCCCTATAACCATGTTTTCTGCAATATGCTTTTGTATCTTCTTCTGTCAAGAGGGAGGGTCTATTTTCCTATTTCTGTGGTCTTGTAACTTGCTCTAACCAAATCAATATGGTGGAAGTAACATTGTGCCTAGGCCTCAAAGGGTTTTATGTGCATCTGGTTTTGTGACCCTGAAACTACCAATTGAATAAACCAGGTGTGACCTATTGAATAATGACATATATATGGCTCCCACACCACAGTTGTCTCAACTAGCCAAACATTGGATCCGTAAGTGAGGCCATCTTAGCCCTTAGCCAAGCCATTAGCTGACTGTGGATGTGAAACTAACCGAGACCACCTGAGCCAAACCCAGCTCCACAGAACTGCCCAACTGAGTTATAGAATTACAAGAGCAATAATACATGCTGGAAGTTTTAAGCCATTAAATTTTAGGGTAACTTACTAAGCAGTAATCACTAACCAACATAAAAGACAATAGGTTGATATTTCCTAAGACTGTGCATACTTGAGAATATGCCTCTTTATTACTTGACCATCAAGGTATACAATTCTTGACTTACAAAATTTATCATTCAAAAAAACCATATACATAGTATATCTATCTATATCTATATCTATATCTATATCTATTTATCTATCTATCTATATATTTCTAAACTGGCATTATGTTTTGCTGATTTGTAATTCTATATATGTCTTATATATACTTCCCATTTAAATTTCTACAACATTTTTATCTTTATATTTGAAACATATTTACATGATTTCTCATTTTATC
This sequence comes from Tarsius wallacei, assembly GCA_963574415.1. Classification (NCBI taxonomy): domain Eukaryota; kingdom Metazoa; phylum Chordata; class Mammalia; order Primates; family Tarsiidae; genus Tarsius; species Tarsius wallacei. The sequence continues at coordinate 7,673 of CAUYQG010226715.1, forward strand.
AAATTTTCTTCAAATATATTGATCCTTTTTTAATCTGTAGGGTGAGAGGTGTTTTCTTCAGTGATTTCTTTTCATGTCACTTCTATCTCAACCGTTTATTCTTTATAAATATCTACATTTTAAACTTTCCCCCTTGTATATCCTCTATAAACATTCTTTTTCAAAATACGTAAAACTATAAATTTTTCCACTGCATTATGGGATAAATCATTACATTTGTTTTCATATTGCTACTCCCTGTTATTGATTTCATATTAGCATTCTGCTCTATTTCTGATAGTGATTTTAATTCTGCTTTGTATTTTTTATTGCTGTGTAATCTTTTCTCATTCCACCCAGCTTTATCTTCACTTTTAAATAGTGACTTTTTATATCATTTGATCATATTTTCTTTGTAACTTTATCTCTTTTTATAGTTTTTTATTCTTGTTTTTTAGATGTCATATCTTTATATATGTTACTTTAGACACCAAATTTTTCTAAACTTTTTGTGACTGACACCAGGAACTAACCATTTGAAGAGATTGCTATCCCTCTGAATTTTAAGATTTGTGTAATATTTTCTGTCTTCCAAAATAATTTTACATGTTGAGCAACACCCCAGCTGTTGTTGAGGCCTTTTCTTATTTTTTAGTTTTCTCTTCATGGAATGAGGAGAGCTCCATTTAGACCTAATGTTTGCTAACACATAGGGATTGTGACTTCGCTTAAACACAGCTCAGTACATCTGGAGGGCATATTGATATATTTGGCATCTAACGAAATTTCCAGGGTTTGAAGATATTGTGGCTCTGCTGGATTTCAGTAAGATCACTAATCACCCTCTGTTCCTCCTATTTGATTATCTGATATGATGAACCACTGGAGTATCAGGGATATTCCTATTTTTGCCCCCACCAACAACCTTTTTATGCATTGGGACTCTATTTCCGGTAACAAAAAGTGAAATTGTTGGCTATCTCCCCCATTGAAATGCTAACTTCTTGTCCTATTATTTTCTGGAAGTTTCAGTTTCCAAATGAATGTGGAAAAAAGGTACTAACGAAAAAGGTGGAAATAGGGGTGTTGGGAATAGCATTCAAAAAGGATTACAAAGAGCCCAGTCAGATGACAAGTAGTGAGAAAGGGATGATGATGGGTTGATTAAGTCTCAGGCAGCAAAATAGATGTCAACAGTCATTTCAGCTCCATTTGTCTTATACATTAGGAATTAATCCCAGAACCTGGCAATAGATAAGCTGTAGCTTAGTTTTAAAGGTATTTTGAGTTCTTAGTCTTTGTATGTGCAATGGGAGCAGTGGTGGTTTGCAGGTAGAGTATAAAATGCCTTTACAGAGGACATTGTAGTGGAAAGCAAGAGTCAAGTCAAGAAATTCTTGACATGTACATTTAAATCCAAAAGTTTCAACTCTGCACTGTTTCCTCAAACTTCAGTCTTAATTACTCACATAGACCTGTATATGTCTGCTAAGGATTCTTGAGATTGTCCACTATCTAAAAAATCTTGAAGGTGATAATTACTTGATCTGTCTGAAGGGAAAATATAGACAAATTCAACCTCAACTGATATCAGGTGAAAGATGAAGATGAGGAAGAGAGATTTAGTATTTTAAATGCACTATTAATTTATGCTGAAGCTACTGAAATCATTCATATTTTATGAACAATACTACTTACTGCTAGTGAAGCATTCCTGTTCCATTTGGGTTTGCAAACCTCAGCAGAAACCCAAGTCTGTTACAAATCAGTGTAATAAGATAATATTTCTGAAATATTACCTGATGCATTTTTCATTTTCTGAAACTCTTATTCCACACAGAGAAGCTGAGGCATCCAGTGCTTCAGAGGAAAGACAGATACAGCTATGAACAATGAATGATTTGTCCAATATTGACTTTCAAAACAAACTTTCTGAAAAAGCTCAAGTAAAAACACTAGTCTCCAATGACCAGAGCAAGACACTGGAGAGAGAAAGGAATTCTCTGAATTCAAAGTGTTCTTTTAAATATCTGGAATTATTCCTGGTTGGTACATTTACCCTTTTGCCTAAACTGGTTGTGTTTCTATCACACATAGCAAAGAGAATCCATATCAATATATTGCTTTTTTTCAATGTTCTAACTCTAGCCACAATAGTCAAGTGCACATTACCAGAGTCTACTTGTAAGGGCAGTAAGTTGGACCCTGGGTTCGAAATTAAGAACCCCAAATTTTATATTTACTGATTACTGACTTTCAATGTAAGGTTGAGCAAGCCATCATTTTGCTACTTTTATCTTAATGGATTTCGCCTAAAACCCATCTTTTCCTTGAAGCCTTTCCTGGCTATGGATAAAAGCACAGTCTCAATACCAATTTCTCCATCAATTAATATGATCTTTTGCAATGTAATCAAAAGTTACCATGTAATACTCCCATCTATTTTATTAATTACTTAATTAATTATATTAATATAATATTTCTTGTATTTATCTGTCAAGATTTGCTCTATTTTTGACCATATTAGCACCAGCTGTTCCCCATGATGATTCCCACAGACACTAGGAATTAGATCTGTTTATCTTGTCCTGGAAGCACCTTCTCTAGCAGAACATACATTTGTCATTGTGTTCCATTTTAGCATCCCGTTCATTTAACAGGTCTTCTACTGGTAGTTTCATGTGTCTGTTATCAGTTTATTTGCAATACAGACTCTCTTTGATTGTAAGTGTAGTGTGTGTGATTTGTTTCAAAGACCTACTTTCACTACCATCCTCATTGATGGGTTTACCTGAGTTTTAATATGTGTGAAATGCTCTGTAAAAATAATCTCAAAGTCAAGTCTTATATCTATCTATTTATTCATCCTAGAAACACTTAGTCTATGAGGATAAAGAAAAAAAAACAGAAGACATTCTTTCTGCTGGGGACTTCACAGTGTAGTGAAGACAGACGAAATCAGTGATTACCACAAAGAATACCAGGGCTGTAAAACATAAGTAAGATAATGTTGAAACTGAACTTCCACGTTCTCTAGCATTTGTGAATGATGATGTTATAAGACTACTGATATAACTCAGTATAACAATACATTATAATTATTGAAAAATGTTTAGAACTGGTGAGGAGTTGAGATTTCTGACTTCTGGTCCAGATTTCAATCCTGAATCACATAATCTCTTGGCTTCTGTTCTCCCTATGAAACAAGAACATTAAGTGAGATGATCTCCAACGTTCTATCTGGCAGTCACATGCTACAAATCCATTATTCTGAAGGCTGCAGAAGAAACTCTTTTACAACTGGTGCAAACTGCAACCTCTCAATAATGGACTTTTAAACACACAGTTTTGGAGTTCTGATTCACTGCCATCTTATCTAGCTGTGTTTAATCTCCTCTCAAGACGAACTATCTGCATGGGAATTAAAAATTGAACACATCATTGGTGACTATACCACATTCCTGTGACAGACCAATAGCCATCTGGCCCTTGAGTGTGTTTGAAAACACTGCCAAGCTTGGGGAAGGGCTTTTATTTGGGTTTCTGGCAACAAGTATTGAGTTAGATTCTTTCTGTAATTGGAGTCCTTTGTTGGGAAAAGCATTTGTGCTTGAAGGCTGTAGTTGTAACTGTATTGTGGGCATCATTTAACTAATAGGAACATGTCCTGGAAAATACACAGTGAGAATATTCTGGCAGTGCATCCTACCCCACCCCCACCTCAGCATCAGTCCCTTTTGGTTCACTTGTGGTGTATATATGCATATACATTAGGTTTCTTCAGCATGTTCTTGGCAGGAAAAAAAGACCTCCCCTTATTTTAAGTTTCCCACAGCTAGTTAATATATAGACATTGGCTTAGAATAAATATCTTTCACAGAGAAGAAATACCTTGTACTTTGAAATTTTCATGAAAATCATCAGAATTTCTTGTTTGGAACCATTTTATATTGGGCCATTTTGAAAGAAGTGAGGAACCCAGAATAAGTGGAAAATTAAACTTTCTCATTATTTCTAAGTTAATAACAGAAGTTTACTTTATTGGATTAATGGACTGGCATTTTAAACTTACATTTTTGTCTATTACATGGCTAATTTTTTTTTTTATAGTGTGAACCTTAACCTGGGCATGATATTAAATGCTGTGCATGCAATAACGTGTGACTCTCACAATAAACCTCAGAGTTAGCCAGGCTCGATGGCTCAGCCTGTAATCCCACGCTTTGGGAGGCTGAGGTGAGTGGATTGCCCGAGCCCGTGGGTTCAAGACCCGCCTGGGCAACTTGGCGAAACCTCATCTCTACAATAAATCAAAAACTAGCCAGGCATGGTAGCGCGTGCCTGTAGTTCCAGCTACTTGGAAGGCTGAGACGGAAGGATCGCCGGAGCCCAGCAGGTCAAGGCTGAGGTGTCCGGGAGCGGCCACTGCACTCCAGTCAGGGCGATAGAGGGAGACTCCAACTCAAAAAAATAAAAATAAAAATAAATAAACCTCAGAGTTAGGTGAAATTGTTACTCCTATTTTAGAAACAAGAAAAACAAAAATTTTAAAGGGAGTAGAAAGTCACTACATAATGATAAAAGGTTCAATCCATCAACAAGAAATATCCATCCTAAACACATATGCTCCCGATATAGGAGCACCAACTTTCATAAAGCAGCTTTTAGTAAATTATAAAAAGATATTGACATGAACACTATTATAGTTAGGGACTTAAGTACCCTACTCACAACCCTAGACAGATCATTGAGACAAAAAATCAACAAGAAGATCCAGAACCACAACTTGACACTTGACCAAATGAACTTAACAGATACCTATAAAACACCCTACCCCAAAACCATGGAATATACATTTTACTCATCACCACATAGAAAATACTCTAAGATTAACCACATCCTCGGCCATAAACCAAGAATAAACAAATTTCATAAGGTTGAAATACTGCCATGCACCTTCTTAGACTACAGTGGAATAAAAATAAATATCAACACCAACAAAGTTTCCACAAAACCCACAAAGACATGGACACTAAACAGCATGATGCTGAACAACTCCTGGGTCAACACGAAAATCAAAACAGAAATTAAAAGATTCCTGGAAACAAATGAAAGCAAAGAAACATCTTACCAAAATCACTGGGATGCCATGAAAGCAGTACTAAGAAGGGATTTCATATCTCTATGAACACATGAAGAAGATGGAAAGATCACAAGTTAACAGCCTAACAAATCACCTAAGAAGCTGGAAAAACAAGACCACCAACCCCTAACTTAAACTGAAGAATCCACATCACCAAATTAAAAGCCCAAATACGGGACAATAGAAGACAAAAATATAATAGAAAAAAATCAATGAAAAAAAGCTGGTTCTTTGAAAGGATGAACAAGACTGATGAACCCTAGCCAGATTGACCAAGAAAAAGAGAGAAAAAGTACAAATAAACACAATCAGAAATGCAGAAAGATCAAGTCACAACTGACCCCAAAGAAATACAAAAGATTATCAGAGACTACTATGTACACTTGTATGGAAACAAACACAAAAACTTAAATGAAATGGAGGACTTTCTGACATCACAAAACCTCCCCAGGTTGAAGCAAGAAAAAATTGAGACCCTAAATAGACCAATAATAACCCAGGAAATTGACTTTGTCATAAGAAGACCTACCTACAAAAAAAAAGCTCTGAACCAGATGGCTTTCCAGCAGAATTCTACAAAACATACAAGGAGGAGCTGACACCAATCCTATTGAAACTATTTCAGGCAATTAAGAAAGATGGAACTCTCCCCAAATCATTTTATGAAGCTGACATCACATTGATACCCAAACCAGGTAAAGATCCAACAAAGAAAGAGAACTGCAGGCTAATATCCTTGATGAACACAGATGCTAAAATTCTCATATTCTAGCAAACCAGATCAAACAACACATCTCAAAAATCATCCACTATGACCAAGTAGGCTTCATCCCCAGAATGCAGGATTCATTCAACATTTGCAAGACCATAAACGTAATTAAATACATCAACAGATGTAAAAACAAGAACCATATGATTATATCATTAGGTGCAGAAAAAGCTTTCAATAAAATCCAGCACCCCTTCTTGATAAAAATCCTCGAACACCTAGGCATAGATGGAACATACCCTAAAATAGTAAGAGCCTTCTATGAGAAACCCACAGCCAACATACTGCTAAACAGATAGAAATTGGAACCATTTCCCCTGAAAACTGGAACAAGACAAGGCTGCCGACTCTCACTCCTCCTGTTCATTATAGTGTTGGAAGTCCTAGCTAGTGCAGATAAGAGAAGGAAATCGTAGGTATCCACATAGGAAAAGAGGAAGTCAAGTTATCCCTCTTTGCAGACAACATGATCCTATACCTTTAAAACCCAAAAGAATCTGTTAAAAACTTCCTTGCATTGATAAATAACTTTGGAAAGTCTCGGGGTATAAAATAAATGTACAAAAGACAGTTGTATTCCTATATGCTTACAATAAAAAAATAGAAACCCAAATAAAAAGCACAATCCTATTCACAAAAAAAAATATGGAATACCTTGGCATCTCCTTAACCAGAAAAGTGAAAGACCTTTACAACAAAAACTACAGAACACTGCTCCAAGAAATCAAAGAAGATACAAACAAATGAAAACATATTCCATGCTCACAGATTGGAAGAATCAACATCGTTAAGATGTCCATCCTACCCAAGGCAATCTGCAGATTCAATGCAATACCCATTAAATTACCAGCATCATTCTTATCAGACCTGGAAACGACAATACAGAAATTCATATGGAAATATAAATAATCACAAATAGCCAAAACAATCCTCAGGGAAAAAAAAGTGGGAGATAACACACTCCCAGACTTTAAAATTTATTATAAGGCTACAATAATCAAAACAGCCTGGTATTGGTACAACAAGAGGCATATAGACTGATGGAACAGGATAGAGGTTCCAGAAGCAAAACCTCAATTTCTCAATCAACTCATCTTCAACAAAGCATCTACCACTGGGGAGAGGAGAACCTATTCAGTACATGGTGCTGGGAAAACTGACTGACCACATGCAGAAGATTAAAACAAGACCCCTACCTATCACCATACACAAAATCAACTCTAAATGAATTAAAGACTTAAACGTAAAACCTCAAACTATAAGAACTTTAGAAAATGCAGGAGACACCCTTATGAAAATTGGAATTGGCAACCAATTCCTGATGAAAATCTCAAATGTCCATTCCATAAGAGATAAGATTGACAAGTGGGACCTCATCAAACTAAAAAACTTCTGCAAAGCATAAGAAGCCATCAAGAGAGCAGGAAGACAGCCCACAGACTGGGAAAAATATTTGCCAACTGTTTATCTGACAAAGGCCTAACATCCAGGATCAATAAGGAACTCAAACATGCTGAAAAGAAAAAAACAAATAGCACTATTACAAAGTGGGCAAAAGATAAAATAGACATTTCTGAAAAGAAGACATATAAGCAGCCAACAGATACATGAAAAAAATGCTCAACCTCACTAATCATCAAAGAAACACAAATTAAAACCACACTGAGAAATCACCTAACTTCATTCAGGATGGCCATCATCAATATCTCAAAAAACAACAGATGCTGAAAAGGATGCTGGGAAAAGTGAACACTTCTACACTGTTGGTGGAAGTGTAAACTAGTATAACCTCTACGGAAAACAGTGTGGCAATTCCTAAAAGATCTAAAAATCGACCTTCCATATGAACCCTCAATCTCCAATCTGCGAAAATACCCAGAGGAACTCAAATCACTCTGTGAAAATGATACCTGCACATGCATGTTTATTGCAGCTTATTCACAATAACAAAAACATGGAACCAAC
>CAUYQG010226720.1:0-33489 GCA_963574415.1 Tarsius wallacei
CTCTCTCTCTCTCTCTCATACACACACACACACACACACACACACACACATACACATTTGGTGCTAAAATGCTTTCTTCTTCTTTGGATGCCAGAGTTTCTCTTATTAAGACCCCAAGAGCTCACTGAAAAGAAACTTAGACCAGAAGGAAAGGTGTCACATGAGAAGCTGGCTTCAAATATTGGTTGAGAACTTTTGAAGACTTAGGACAACACAGATCATAGTAAATTAAAAATTGTAGGTAAAAGCAGGTTAAGGATGTGGGTTCAGCAGTGATGGAATCAACCCAATGTACCCTAATGTTTCTATGGTACCCGGTCATTTAGGGACTGACAGACCTGGAGCCAGAACGCACCTGGCTGTGAGTCAGCACCCTTATGGGCGCCGCTGTTGGTGGCTTGATGGTGGGAAACTGCACGAGTCAGAGTGATGCTGGTTTGGGCAGAATCTCAGTTAGCAGCCAGGGACAAAATCTGGAGAGAGAAGGCAATAAGGAGCATATGAAGTCTAGAACCATAAAACGATAGAAAGGCTATTTGTAGCTCTGCTAGAAATCTATAAACAAAGATATTCTGTAAACCTAAGCTGTAGAAAAACAGATACTGTTTTCAGAGATGTGTGCACTGGGATGAAGAATGAGAAAAGAGATGGAAGATAAAAACTGACAGAAGAGAAAGAGGTGGTAGTATAGATTGATTGGAGAGGACCCAGGGGAGCCTGGAGTGGAGAGAAAGCTGTGGTCTCTTTCTGACCCTTTCTGCCCCTGCCTCCACTCTCCACCTACTGAGGCAGTGAGCAAATCTGATAAGACCTTAAGTCTCAGAAAGAAGTCATGGCTTAGGAAAATAATGAAGTTGAGGTTCTGAATAAATATGCTATGCAGCTGTAACCCCTTGATCTTGATCTTTGAATCAGAAGACAAAACTCATAGAAAAGAAAATAGAGGGGATGATTTTGAAAATGAACAGTTAGCTCACAGATTATCATGGTAAAGAGATAAAAAGTCGTGGACATCAGATGATACCACAATCCACATTAACAAGAGTTGAAGAAAGCAGACACCATTTATATTCTAAGCCAAATAACAAAGTGTCAGCAAGGCATCAGCTGGAAGAAAAGATTTTAAACTTGGAAAAATTTTTTTAACTGCTACCAGCAAAAGCTCAAGTTGAAAATAAATGCAAAATCTTGCAGCTGGCTGTAAAGATCCTTAATGGTCTCCATCAGCAGAAAACTAAGGGTCTGCTAAAGGATCTGACTCAGAAAGCTTATAAGCCAGAAGAGAAAAAACAGAAGGTGTCAACTGCAGGAGAAAAGGATGTTCACAAAGAATTCAAGAAATAGAGGGTGAATTGTAGTGAAAACAGATTATGTAAAAATCTGGTAGAACGCCATGAGTACAAAAACAGGCCAAAATACCAGGATTTTTCTTCTTGATGCATCAAGATTTTTTTCCTGGAAAGAAGAGAGATGATGTCTTTCTAAGACAAAAATTACAGACAGCAAACCCAAAGATTGGTGTAGTATAGAGACCAGAAAAATAAACTCAAATCAAGGAGTATCTACTAAATAACCCACATCCTGACAATGAGAGGGCCTAGAATCTGGGCTGATTTCCATGGGATACTCCCTGTGAGTGCTAAGGCATTCTATTCCCCATTGTGCCACTGTTCTTGTTACAGAAGAAACATGGCTAACTGTAAATTCGCTGTGAAGGGACTTCTACTTAGGAAGAGAGGAACATATGAGGTGTCAGGAAAAACTTTACCCCTGATCTCCATGTAAACATGATTGAATTAATAAAAAGTTGACGAAATGTCTGTTGAGTCCCACAACCTCTGAATGACAGACTACTCAACTCTCCTTGATAGTAGACACATCCATTTCATCATTCATCAAATAGAGTTATCTGAATGTCAACACAGAGCCGTGCATAGGCCACTCTGTGGTATAAAATGGATACATATATAGTTGATGCTCAATAAAAATAACTTACATTTATCACTATCCTTAACCAGCCATTCCTGCAAGTGTGTACCTATATTACAAATAAGAAGAGTGAGTATGCAAAATCTCTCCAAATGATAACTGTACCCCTTTTCTTGGGTTAACCTGGGTCAAGGAAGTATTCTCAATGTCTGATAAAGTATCTGCCTCTAATATTGACCCTAGTATAGATTCATTCATAAATAATGGTCCAAAAAACTCCTTTTTTCTACCTGAAGGGTATTTTGTTAATATTGATGCAAATAACTTTCCATTTTTATCAGAAATATCCATCATGAACTCACTACAGAAAGGACTTCCACCTTCTCAAACATGAGCCTAGACATTCTTCCCCATCTTTTCTTCCTGGTGATTTTACATCTCCTAACTAAAAGACAAACATTCCTGCTAAAAGAACTTTTAGAAGCTTAGATCCTCTTGCCTCAAGAAAGAACCTTCTTTCTGAACCCAAATTACTTGGGATTATGTACCTTTCCCTCTACAAAATCATTATGGCTTTTGTATTCTAGAGGGGAGCTCACCATCCTCTCCAAATACCACCAGTGGGTCCCCAAGGTCTCCAGGTTCAGGTTATGAATGGACTCTTAAGACATTTCATCCAATATGACTGTTGCTATGATAATTAGACTTAATGCTTTTTTAGAAATTAGTGTCATTATTATTAAGAGATTTCCTTGCCAAATAAAACAAATCTGATAGATATTTGATTTGTTATTCAGTATGGCCACTACTTAAGCTATAGCCTCTCATTTTATCTATTCTCCTCAAACCTATTTTATGTATTATTAATGTTGTTTAAACGCTAATACAGTTATGCAACAAAAATGAATTTTTAGTGCCATGTTGAATTTGTTTAAAAGTAGAAGTAATGGCCAAGTATGGAGGCTCATGCCTATAATCTCAACATTTTGATGGCCAAGGCGGGAGGATCATGTGAGCCCAGGAGTTAGAGACCAGCCTAAGCAATATAGTGACACTTTATTTTTTAAAAAAATTAGCCAGGCAGGAGGATTACTTGATTCCAGCAGGTTGAAGCTGCAGTGAGTCCAGATCGTGCCACTATCCTCCAGCCTGGGCAACAGAGTGAGGACCCAATCTCAAAAAAAAAAAAGTACAGGAATCATTATCCATAATTTCTAATCTTATCCATGTTTGCTAATCCATACTTTGGATAAATCTAGACAGCTGATAAAAAGCCAAAACATTCAACTTGGTGATAGGTGAATTGTTGCCTACGAGGAAATGGGTAGTCACTGACACCGAAACCCATGACATAATGTCAAATAGTATACTCTTTGATTTATTAATCATTTAGAAAAATAACTAACAAAAGGATTTTGCTTTCACTAATGAATGTGTAGATTGTCAGACTCCAGTGGGATCCTTCAGTGATATAAAATTAGAAATCAACATAGACACGAAAAGTTATTTTGGTTGATGTGGAGATGTGGCCTGGAGTCTTCTTACTGGCTCTATCTCTCTCTCAGCTCATAAGGTGGCATCTCCAAGTACCCGAGAACTCCACCAAGCTCATTTTAAAAACTTTTAGGTTGCCACATGATGGCAACAAGGTCAAGGTCATGGTTTCAATGGCCATGGTGGCCATTACCAATCTCTTCCATTTACAAATCAAAACATCCTGTGATGTAAGATGGATGCATACTTAATGTTTGATTTTTTTATTAATAAAATAATTATTGAATATGTCATAATTCACAGTGATCAATATTTTAATGTTCAATTTTTTAATGTTATTTTTATCACTACATTAACCAACCATTCTTGCAAGTATGTACCTGTGTTACAAATAAGAAGAGTGAGTATGTAAAATCTCTCCAAATGACAACTGCACCCCCTACTCTTGGGCCAACAGTATTATCTTTGTACACTAAGGATACTCACTTCTTTTTACTTCAGCAGAGACAGAAAGTACTTATTAATGATGTTATTAATGGGACTAAGACATGTGCTATGGAGTCAGGAAGGAAGTCCTCCCAGGACCCTTTCAGTCTGAGTTTCCACATTCTCTGGTGTAAAAACAACAGCCCAGATAGACACGGAGTAAGCTACTATCTTAGAGCACAACCTCATCTCTCTGGAATTTTTGCAGCTTCTCATACTCAAAGTTTCCTCATGAATTTTGATTCCCTGGAGAAATTAGACTCTTCCTTCTTCCTACAGCTCTTTTATGTTTCATCTGAAACCTTATGAGTTTCAAGTATAGATCTAGGATTTATATCTAAATATGAAGTTTTAGGCAAGAAGGTATTGGCAAAATGTTAACTTAAATTTTAAATAAATAAAAAGAAAATATAAATTCATCTGGAGAAAGGATTCTAATAGATGATTTCAAAGATGTGGGTTGGGTGATTTCTTTCTCTCCTCTGTCTTTATACTACTGACTCCAACAACATCACCCCTATTATTAACAGGCCACCTCATCTCCTACTTGGTAGAGAAAATTAAAGCCACAGCAGAAACATCCTAAACTTCCTGCCATTTATCCTGCAAATCCACCAGAATCTACATTCTCCTTTACTCTTTCCCTCTTTGTCATTTAAAATGTACCTCTGCTCCATGCCCAATCCCTTCACTGGGCCCAGATTTGCCCTTTTCCGACTCCTCAGTTCTTGACTCCCTTAGTTATCCCCTCAGCCTTCTTCACACACCTACTCAGCTGCCTTCTTCCTTGAAGCATTTCTACATTTTTTTTTTTTTTTTTTTTTGAGTTGGAGTCTCACTCTGTCGCCCAGACTGGAGTGCAGTGGCCGCTCCCGGCCACCGCAGCCTCAGCCTGCTGGGCTCTGGCGATCCTTCCGCCTCAGCCTTCCAAGTAGCTGAAACTACAGGCGCGCGTTACCACGCCCGGCTAATTTTTGATTTATTATAGAGATGAGGTCTCGCCAAGTTGCCCAGGCGGGTCTCGAACCCGCAGGCTCAGGCAATCCACTCACCTCAGCCTCCCAAAGCACGGGATTACAGGCTGAGCCACCGAGCCCGGCTCATTTCTACATATTTGTCTCCTCAGTAAATGAAACTCCAGCTATTGCCCTATTCCTCTGCTTTCCTTTATGGTCAAACTTAGTTGAGAGAATTGTATCTCCATTCTTAAATTCCTATTCCTCACCTCCCATTTACTCCACACAGAATACACAGTCACCAACGTTCCTTTTTTTATAAATACTGTAGATGCCTTGACTTCTTAAAGATATCTAAACTTTTTAAAATAATTATTTCTATAAAAAAACAACAATAAACAAACATTCATTCAGTCAACAAGTATTTATTGAGTTCTTACTAGTGCCAGGAACTGAGGCTGTTGCAGTGAACAGGTGTTGGCAAACAGGGAGTTTACATTAGGAGGGGAAGAGAGCCAAGCATTAAACAAGTAAATAAATGAACAAGATAATTTCAGAGGGTGATAAGTGCTATGAAGACAAACAAAACTTAATCTGACAGAATAGAGAGTAACTATGGAAACAGCATCGAGTTTTCAAGGGAAGCATCTCTGAGATGATATCTGAGCTGACAGCACCTGTGCAAAGATCTTGGACAAGAACATCACAGGCAGAATGAACAACAAGAACAGAGCTCCAAGATGGGCACACACAACAAGAATACAGGATGACATATTGCTTGCATGTACAGAAAGAAAGTACAGAAAGACGGCAAGACAGTGTAGTCTTGCTGGGTAGGGAAAGGGCTTCCAAATCACCAGCAGAGTGAACCAAGCCTGGAAGAACAATGAGATTTATACCCTTATGGATGAGGCATGGCCTCTCCTCCCTCCGCTGGCCTCTTAAATAGAAAAGTGTTGGAGAGATTAGGGGGAGGGGGGGGAGAGTTATTTGCCTGCATCCTTCACTTTTCAATTCCTTTTGGAGCCAATAAACAAATCAGCCAAGTTTGGAATTAAGCCAAGAAGATTCCTGGAGTGGACCCAGCTGGCACCTGATCCACTGCAACCCCTCTTTTCTCAGTCCCCAACTCCAGGCTGAATAGGGAAAGCGGCCCAAGAAGGGCTCCTACAAGGCTATTGCTGAGGATACAATGGAACCCTAAGTCAAGGCCAGAATCCTGAAGGGCTTGATGAATCCAGACTTCTCATGGCAGTTTCAGTGGTCAGGGTGCTCAGGGGGCAAGAACGGACATGGCACTGAAGGAGCTCTCCAGTATTTCTGCTTGGGGGAGAAAATGAGAGCCCAAAGATATTTTCTCAAACTAAGTTCACACACACACACACACACACACACACACACACACACACACACACACACACACCAGTCCACAGGAGGACAAGATGATCTAAGGATTCTCCGTGTGACTCAGGTAGCACATTCTCTCCCCACAGCATGTGTTTGTATGTAGGGGATGTGGTAAAGCCCAGAGTGGGATGAAAATTAACTCCTATGGCCCTTATTGGGAGTCCAGACTCGAGATCACTGGGGTTACAGACGGTGGAAGCAAAACAGAGAGAAAAGATGAGAAGTCAACTCCTAACCCTCTCCCATTATAATTGGGTTCAGATCTCTCACACCATGAAATAACCCCCTGCACAGGGAAAGAGACTTGAATTGTTTAACCTCCCTTAATTCACCCCTTCTCCCATTTAACTCTCCTCTTCCCCAAGGCCAAGCTGCTCTCCTATTTTTCCTGATCCCACTACACCATCAGATGGAAATGTAGAGGAGCCAGCCAAGGAAAGGAATGGGGGATCAGCCCTCAGCCTTCCCCAGAAGTTTAGGGGAGTACAATCTGGAAATAGGAACTCTCTGACCACTCTTTCTGGACTCATGAACATGCCCCAGGTCCATCAGCCTGTATCTTGAAGTGGGGAGAGATAGGAGAGTAACAGCCATTTAACCAGGATCACTCAGGAAAGGAACTGGGGATGAGACATCATAGCTGAAGCCAGGCAAGTTTACACCGTCTGGAAGCAGTCAGTTCTAGAGTTAAGATGGTCTAGATAAGCTAGAAAAAGTTTGAAGGCAGTGCCTTAGGGAGTTTGCTCTCACCCAGGCTGAGACCAGGAGGAGGTGTTCATAAAACCCTATGTGAGGTTAGAGTCAGAGGCCTGAGGAGTTGGAGGTTACTTCCTTATGCCTTTTCTCTCTGCTTCTGACTCAGTGCATTGGCTACATCTGACACATGGATTTAGATAACTCCTACCCTCCTGGGAATTTTTTTGCACCTCTGTGTTATGGGACATCTTACTCAGAAAACAACTTTGATCTTCCCCAGAGCCAACTGTGGCTCTTACTATGGGCTGATACAGGGGACTGATGAAGGAAACCAAATGCCACAAGGTAAGAGAGGGAGAGAATTAATTGCAGATAGAGAATTGATTACCAAAAAAGGAGGTCAAGGATCAAAAGTCAGGCTCAGCAACAGAATGCCAGGGACAGAAGGGAATAGAGATTTGGAGGACAGCACATGGATTGGAACTTCAGCTATTCTGACCCAAAGACCCTGGAGGCCTGTGTGCACCCTGGGGAAGAAAGGACTGTAGGTAGAGCCAAAAGAGATGTGTACTGAGCTTTGGGGCCCATGGTGCTGCTGGGATCCCCCGACTGGAGCATAACACACAGAGATGCCCCTGCTCACCTCCAAGCAGGCTGCCCCAAGACCCCCATGCTGTGGGGACCATGGGCATCAGCAGTTGCCGCATCAGCAGGTGTTTGCCCCTGCATCATATTCGAAGCCAGATAACTCATCCAAGGGCAGATGGGTTGCGAAGTAGTGAGTCCAGGAACTGAAGCCATCCATTCACTTGAAACTCCACTTTGGTCACTTCTTCTTTGGGGCTGGCTTGCTTCTCCTTTTCAATCTGGTTTACAAAGAGAAAAAGGAAAAGTTGTGATATTGGTAAATGATGTTCTATCTCTCTCTTTCTCTCAGATCAGTTAATATAATTGTGGACTTGAAGGTTACTCCTGAGGTAATTTTTCTTCTGAAAATCCAGCTTTTGAATCCCTCTCTGTAATGTATCAATTCTGGAAGTCTCTGGCCAAAATTAATAGGAAAATTTTATTCCTGGCCTGAGCCTAGAAAATATATTCTTTAAAAGTTCTCCATTTTCTATTACACAGCCATAAAGAACAAAATTACGGACTTTGCAACATCATGGATGGATTTAGAGTCTATAATACTCAGCGATTTATCACAGAAACAAATGACTGAGTACCACATGTTCTCGCTCATAAGCAGACTCTGAACATTTACCATAATACTATAAGAAAGGGATTGGCAGTAACTGGAAACTGCCATGGGGACAGGAGCATATAACATTAATAAGGGTACCTGATCTCAAACCAAGCAAAGTGAGGATCAAATGGACGCCCAAACTTTACCTGTACAATGACCACTTGCATACCTAATCCTGAATTGTACCCCACATCTTTAAAATAAAACATTTTTATTTACAACAATTATTGCTTTTCTGGTTAATCATTTGTAGATAATTCTGAAACATAGAAAAATACAAAAGAAATCGAATTATACCCTCCTACTGGAAAAAAAAGTTTTACTAGCCATAGACATAAAGATGTGAAAGTACACACATGTACACAGAGTGTGTGCTCACATTATAAAAGTATGAACACATTGACATGTTTCTATTTTGATGGAAATATACTGTGTTCAAGAAGAAGGTAAACAACACCCATTTAAGACATTATAGACATTATAAGTACTTGCATTGCTTGCAAGCTTATCCAACTGAAGTGCTGTATGATATCAACTTTAATTTATTTAGACAGAACTCTATGACCTTTAAAATTAGGTCATGTTGAATAGTTTCAGAGCCTCTTCAAAGTTCTTTATTTGGAAAATAAACACACACACACAAACAAGATGCATGCATTAGGAATGTGGCATGTTTTTATTCTAGAGACAATACTTATAAGGATCACCGCTTTTCTTGTAATTTGGGAGGTTTCTTGTAATAAAGAAAATAAAACTTATATTCAAGGATTAACAATAACATTTTTTGAAATCTCAAATTATATACTAAGCTACCAAGACTGATGTCCTTCAAACCAGATTGAGGATACAAGAAAAAATGAATGCAGAAATGTTTCATTAAAACTTGTAGAGTGAATTGTAGCCTGGAGAATTGGAACACTCCCCCTTGAAATTTGGAGAGGAGACTTTTTATAATTTTTGGATTGCCTCTATAACCCCCACATTGGGCAGCCTAAATGTCTTAGAACTTCCCATAGAGTCTACTGAATAAAAAATCCAGATATTGAGACTAGCATGGAAGCAGAGACATCATGGTAATCAGTCACTATGGTATCCTAGATAATATGAGCATCTATTTATCTAATTGGCACTTTACCAGCAATGGCAGTTACATTGATGGCAACGAATAAGGCCAAATCAAGCAGTAACAGGGGAGGCAACTGAATTGAAGAGGATCTGCTAGTAGTTAGGATTGAATGGCCCAATGTATCCATTGAATGACAGTTCTAATAACATCTAGTAATACCTACCTAGTAATATAATATGATGAACTAATGAAGCAGATAATACCTCATTTCACAGATGAAAAAATGTGAGTTACAGACAATAAGTAATTCAACCAAAGGCTATCCAAAGGCAGCAGAGCTCAACTGATGCCCTTTTTTCAAATCTTTTCAGTTGATGCCCTTTTTTTCAATTTTAATTTCCAATTAATTTTAATTTTAATTTCCAGTTGTTGGAATGATGCCAGAGTTCTTGCTCTTCACTGTCCAAGACTAACTGCTAAGTGTGTTTATAGGCCACATTCAGTCAATAACATCAATCAAATTCTGAGTCAGTCCCTAAGGATACAAGTGTAAGATTCCCTAATCCTGATTCATGCATATGTCATCCAGCAAGAGAGATAGGTAAGTTAATTGATGAGCAAATGTTCAAAATACAGTAGTGGAAGTATCAAGGGAGCCCAGGGGAAGAGTGACCATCTGCTCATAAAGAAATGTAAATAATCTTGCATCAAAAGGCTGTGTCAAGGCTCCTTACTACTGACAGTAATGATAATTCTGTAGACACATAAGAGGAGTTATCTGCTTCCATAAAATACCCCACATATCATACCCAATGACCAACCTAAAATATAAAAATAACAGGTCATTATCATGTGAAATCAAGCCCCATTAAAATATCCCAATCATCTTATTGTAACACAGTTTTGAAAGATTAAAATTATAAAGACTGCCCACAAAGCACAAGAGAAGAAACAGACAGCTCATGTCCATCTAGGGTTGAAGGAAAGCAAGTCATAAATCTTTGGTCCACACAAGAACAACTATCACATAATTGTTTTTCAAGGTGTTAACTCCCTCCAAGAGAGTGGCCCTACATCTTACATGTGGATTGGAATTGAATCCATCATGAAAATCCAATCCCTAGAGTTTTGGTAACTATCTCTCATAAGCATTACACTGACATCGATTTTGGTAATTTTGAACAATTACAACCATAGTAATTCTAATAGTAATTACGACCTATATATCTCTTTACATCCAACACGTGACCATGCCCATTTTGATGACAGAGTACATCAATCAACAGATTATCAGGAAAGTTAAGCCATATCTTGAAGTGAGCATTTTAAGAAAGTGCAGGAATGAGTCAACAACCCAACCCAAGCAACTTATGTGATTAGGCTTGGGCCTTGTGGCTCTAATCCCTTTTAATGATCAGAAAGCCAATTTGGCAAAAATTTAATTTTGTTAAAATATTTCTCTAAAAAGTAAATACTTTAAACAAAATAGAAGTTCAGAACATGCAAAATATAAGCATACAGATTGAAATGGAAAATATCAAAATGTCTCTATTCAAAGACAACAAAATTGTCAGTATAGAAAACCCGAGTCTACCTAAAAAAGCTAGACTAGGTGAGTTTAGCAAAATCACAAGATATGAAATCAACGTACAAAAATCAATTATATTTTTACATACTAGCAATGAACAATTAGAAATCAAAATTGAAAAAAGGCATAAAATCTTAGGTATAAACCTAACAAAATATGAGCAAGATCTGTATACTAGAAACTACAAAACAAACAATACCTAAATAAATGAAAATCTATACCATGATCATTGATTAGAAGATTCAGAATTGCTGCAGTGCTCCCCAAATTGGTCTATAAATTCAACACAGTTTCTTTCAAAATCCTACCAGGATGTACTGTAAACTTTGACACACCAAAAATTTATGCGGAAAAGTAAAAGAGCTAGGATAGCCATAGTAATTTCAAAAATGAAGAACAATGTTGGAGAATTTATACTAACTGATGTTAATACTTACTACTAAACTACAGTAATAAAATGTGGTATTGATGAAAGGAAAGATACATAAAATAATAGAAAAAAGTGGAAAATCCAGAAATAAATCCACAAATATATGATCAACATGATCAACTGATTTTTGACAAAATTGCAAAAGTAATGCAGTGGGAATCTTTCCAACAAATGATACTGAAACAACTGGATAACCATATACAAAAATATTGACTCTCAATTCATATCTCACACTATTTATTAAAAAAACTTAAAATGCATAATAATGTAAGCGTAAAATCTCAAATCTTAAAACACATGGTAATATAAAATCTAAAGTTTAAAATTTCTAGAAGAAAATATAGGAGAAAATCTTTGTGACCTGGAATTAGAAAAATATTTCTTATATAAAACACAAAAATGTATGATCCACAAAAGAAGGCATTTGATAAGTTTGACTTTGTCAAGATTTAAAACATTGATTCTTTACAAAACACCGTTAACAAAGTCAAAAAGCACGTCACAGGGGAAATATTTGGGAAAAAATTTTGCAAAATTTATTTTTTGATAAAGGTCTTTATATCCAAAATATTTTTAAACCTCTCAAAACACAATAATAAGAAAACAACCTAATTTTTATATGCAAAAGATATAAGCAGAGACTTCACCAAAAAAGTGTCCTTGGTGAATAATCTATAAGCTCATCAAAATATGCTCAACTTCACTAATCATTAGAAAAAGGCAAAATTAAAACTACAATGAGATACTACTATACATCTATTAGAGTGAATAAAATTTTTAAAGCTGACAATACCAGGTGTTGACAAGAAGCCCACATTGCTAGTGGGAATGCAAAATAGTACAACTACTTTGGAAGAAATTTAGCAGTTGCTTATAAATTTAAACATACACCTACCATAGGACCCAGCAATTCCAGACCTAGTTATTAACTCAAGAGAAAGGAAGACTTACATTCACATGAATGTTTATAGCAGCTTTATTCATAATTACCAAAACTGGAAACAAATGTCCTTCAACTGATGAGTAGCAAACTGTGGTAAATGCATCTTTATAATGGAACACTACTCAGTTATTAATAAAAAAAGAAAAAACTACTGACTCATGCAACAACATGGTTCAATCTCCAAAGCACTATGTTAAGTGAAATAAGAAGACTCTAAGGCTACATACTATATAATTCTATTTATATGACATCCTGAGAAGGGCAAAACTTTAGGGACAGGAAATAGGTAAGTGGTTACTAGTGACTGGTGAGTTGACTATAGAAGGGTAAGTAAAAGAGAATTTTGGTGAATGATGAAAATATTTTCTATCTCACTTGTGGCAGTGGTTATGTGACTATGTGCATGGAAATGTATGCTGAGAGGTTTTTACCATATGTAAATTATACCTCAATAAAACTGATACATGTGAGATTGTGTGTGTGTGTGTGTGTGCGTGTGTGTGTGTGTATGTGTGTGTGGGGGGTAAACTACACCTGCATATGTGACATTTTCGGGTACATGACTTCCTCCTTTGTCTGAATGCAAATAATCAAACTCTGAATGACAAAAAGGGAACAGCTAAGTGAGACGATGAGCACAATTCTGCTGATGCCCAGCTACTATTGTCCTTCTATGTGCTTTCTTACAGTAGTGAAAGCAGATGGTTCAGGTTTTCCCAAGGGTGTAAGATAGATAGTCACAGGGCAGGGAATTCTAGGGCATTTGTGAAAGAGATCGAAATGTTGGGCCAAGAATTCCAACTTGGAGAAGGAGGAAAGCAAGGAAGGAGTCTGATAAGTGGAGAAGGAAAAAATGAAAAAAGTCAGATCTCTAGAGGTACATGCTAAAGTTGAAGAACAGTTGCTGTGAGGGCATTTAGCCAGAGCACACTAGAAGAGAAGCAGGGTGTGGATGTGAAGTTGGATGACTGCCTTGATGACTTTGGAGGTGACAATGTGTTTCCCTCATTGGAGAATGAGCTCCTCAAGAACAAATGATTCATATGTAGCTCTGTTTAACTGAGCTCAAACCAGCCCTCAGTACTGCCAAGCAGCCTGGTCTCTAATATTCCAAATTTATCCTAACCTTTTCAAACCTTGAACTCTCTCATTCTTGAGGTATGGCTGCCTCCATCTGAATGCTTATTAATGGGTTTCTTTCTACTTTGCACAGTCAAACAGCTTTTCCTGCTCCTAACAAAGGACAGTCCCTCTACATGTACTATGGAGGAGACATATTATCAGTGACCTCCATTTATTCTCCTTTGTTTCTAGCTTCTTCTTGATTCTATGCCCCTTCTCATCAGTCGAGTTGGCAGGCATTTATGTGAGGGGGGAAGAATTGGAAGTTAAGATAGTGCTTAGGTTTCTAACTTAAGTGATTAGACGGGGCAATAGTGTTATTTGCTGGACAGAAAACAAGAGGAAGAACAAATCTTCATGGGAAAGAAGTCAAGTGCAGACAAGTTAAGTTTAATAACATCAAGTTGATCTGCTGCATGAATAGGCTCATATATGAGTTTAATGTCAGGGATAAATTAAGGTTGTAAAGTCATCAGCAGCATGTAGGTCATGGTTAAAACCATGAGAGAAAGCAAAATCACACAAGCAGAGAGCTCAGTGTGCAACCCTAGGAGACCCCAAAGGTAAGTAATTGGCAGAAAAGGAAACACAAGAAGACTGAGAAGGAAAGTTCCTGCAGATAAACAGGAAAAGGAGAGTCATAGAAACCAAGAAAAAAGAGAGTTTAAAGACTGATCAGGTGAGTAGTCGACAAATTAAACAGATGGCATCACTGATTTAAAAAAAAAAAGACTGAATTGAGTTCAATCATTAAGCAAAGCAACACGAAGCTCACAGGTGACCATTAGAGCAGACACTACTGGTGCCTTGCCCACAACCCTTCCCCCTTACCGCTTCTGTGAACAGTCTGACTTTCAGGTGCCAGCACTTGCCTTTCTTTTTCTGAGGGCTCTTCTTGCTGCTACAACTCACTTTGCCATCTGCTTGGCAGGCTAGAAGTGGCCAAAAGTTAATGTTCCCACCCTCAAAACAGCATTGGTTTGACCAGTGACTGACAAAAACTGGTATATAAATACCCCAGTTCTTCCACCCCTCAGACTAGGTAACTGACATACATGTCCTACACTGCTCCCCAGGGGTCCTTACTAGACTAAGCTCCAGGAACACAGGGAAATAGATAGGGAGCCCAGAAAAGGAGACTGGAAAGGCTAGTATCTCCATTCCTGTACTAAAAAAAGAAAAAAGGGCAGTGCTCTATAGTTTTCTAGAAGGAGAAAATAGTCTACCTCTCCCATATCAGGAAAGACAAAAGAAGGACAAGATATGTCATAGAATGTGTCTGGAAAAAGTTGAAGTCTGTATGCCTAAAAAGTAGGTAGGTCGTCTCTACCTTAAAGCCCAAACTGTGGCAGATGGCCCTGATTGCTGATACTATTAGCATCTTGGAGCCCTCATAGCAATTTCTTATGGGTCAGCATGCTTCTAAAGTAAATTCCAGTTTGTCAATTATAACTGACAGTTAATAAACATTCATAATTATACTGTTCTTTGGTGCTCCCAATAATACCAAGCCAATGTACAAATACAAACCCAGTTTTCTTCAGTTCCAAACAGAAAGTAGAGTAGCTTCTAGTCTATTACTATTATTCAGCTATGGTTCTTGTCCTAAACTTTTGAAGCAATGCACTGCCATGCCTAGCCCAGGACAGTGGGTGGTCAAAACAAACCTCCCAAGTAGGACTTGCTTCAATTTGAGACTCAAGACTACAGCATTCTCTGACTCCTAGAGACCAAATCCTCTGGAGAACCTAAATTCACTTAACACCTTTCTCATTAACAGTTATCTTCTCTGGATTTTGATTTTATCATCGGCTAGAGTGAGTCAAGGGAATAAATAAGCGGCTGAAGGAAAGAAATCAGGGTTGTCCCCGGAAGGAACAGCAGCATTACCGAGGAACAGGCCATCCATAAAGCATCATCTGAGCCTACTTCATTTCTCTTGATTCTCAGAGTTTGATGCAGTCCTATGCACATAATCTTAATGAATATGCTGTGTGTGTGTAGATATATGTGTGTGTAAGAGTATGGGTCTTTGAACAATTATAATATTATAAGAAAGTGATCTGCAGTAATGGGAAACTGTCAGGGGAGGCGGGGTGGGATTGGCAGTGGAGGGAAACTGCTAGGGGAGGGAGGGGCATACCTCATCGACAAGGGTACCTGCATAATCAATGTTTTTATACCTAACCCTAAATTGTATCCCATTATAATAAAAAAAAAAAGAAGAGTACGGGTCTCACTTTGTCACCCAGGCTGAAGTGCAATGGCACAATTACAGCTCACCACAGCCTCCACCTCCTGGGCACAGGTGATCCTTCTTCCACCTCAACCTCCTGAGTGGCTGGGACTACAGGCATGCACCACCACACCCAGTTTATTTTTTTTTTATTTTTGTAGAGGCAAGCTCTCACTATGTTGTCCAGGCTGGTCTCAGACTCCCGGGTTCAAGCAATCCTCCCACCTCAGCCTCTCAAAGTGTAGGGATTACAGACGTGAGCCATTGCACTCAGCCAGAATGCACTTGATAAATACATGCAGAAGTAAATTGTTCTTCCAGGATTCTGGTGTGCAGGGCTCGATGTGATAAAATATAAAACATGCTGTGAAACAATGAGCCAAAGGCACACATAGTGCTGTTCAATATGGGTGACTGATTGGCTCCAAATTAGCTACCCACAGCCATGGTGGTTTTCAAAGAACCACAGATCCCTAGCTTCCAAAAATGGAGTGCTGAGGGACCAAAAGAGGTTCTGCCCAGAGGCGAGAGGTTCTGCCAAGAGGCGAGGACAACCTTGTGAAATCCTAGAATCTTAAAGAATTGAGAGAGCAGGATAAACTAAGAAAGAGACGCCAGGATTTCCTCCTATCAAATATGAGAATGCTACCATGTTTAATTAGGATGCTAGGAATCATACTAACTGGTTTCCTTTTTTTTTTTTTTTTTTTCCAGTTGGAGTTTCATTCCATCCCCCAGGCTGGAGTGCAGTGCCACACTCATGGAAACCCCAGCACCGACCTGCAGGGCTCCAGCGATCCTTCCGCCTCAGCCTTCCAAGTACCCAGAACTACAAGCACGTGCTACCACGCCCAGCTAATTTTTGATTTATTGTGGAGACACGGTCTCGCCAAGTTGCCTGGACTGGTCTCGAATCCATGAGCTCAGGCAATCCACTCGCCTTGGCCTCCCAAAGTGCTGGGATTACAGGCTGAGCCACCGAGCCTGACCTTAATTGGATTCTAAGATTACCTGACTCTATGGTTTTTGAGAAGGCCTAACTAAGGATGCTATTGAGGACTCAACAGGCCTGTGTCAAAATTGTTTAACCTCTAAAGACAACACCTCAGGAATAGCACCATTTCAGAAAACAAGTCAGCTTCAAAAAGTCTTTCCTACCCTTTCTTCAAGTGCAATTTAATAGCTCTACCCGTTTTTTCCCATCAATCTGATTCGCACTTCTTTCATTTGAAATAGTCAATCAGAATCTATAAAGAAAAGAGACAGCCAGGCTCGGTGGCTCAGCCTGTAATCCCAGCGCTTTGGGAGGCTGAGGTGAGTGGATTGCCTGAGCCCGCGGGTTCGAAACCCGCCTGGACAACTTGGTGAGACCTCATCTCTACAATAAATTAAAAATTAGCCAGGCGTGGTAGCACGCGCCTATAGTTCTGGCTACTTGGAAGGCTGAGGCGGAAGGATCGCCGGAGCCCAGCAGATCGAGCCTGCAGGGGCCGTGAGCAGCCACTGAACTCTAGTCTGGGTGACAGAGTGAGACTCCAACTCAAAAAAAAAAAAAAAAGAGAGAAGAGACAATGTGGTGAGGCTCTAACACATCACCTGAGGATTTCTGGGAGTCTAAGAAGGAAAAATGAATATTCAGTAGTGCTCAGATGGTGCATAGGTGAAGGCATGGGACATTTCTGGTCCTCTGTTCCTGGGTAAGGGACAATGGCTGAGGAGGCAACGATAGCCTGTAAAGGCACCTTCTCTGATACTCACTGAGATGAGTTAACTGAGGAAGTCAAAACACAACAACAACAAGATATCTCTTGAGGGCAAGTGAGTACAATGAGCAAGTCTGGGTCCAGACAAATCTTTAGCTGAAATGGAGTTTGCTGTCATTGTCTGCTATCTCCTTTCCATGTTCTGTTTAAACTTCAGTCACCCAAAGAGCCATCACTCAACTCACTGTTGATAGAGGCTTAAAAGCCACCACCATCATGATATTCCTCTTAAATAATTAATTTCCTCTGCTCCACACATTTTCTAACTATTTCCACATGTAAATACTTACCTGTCCTAGGCCCGTTTCCCACAGATTCCTTAGGGGGGACTGATTTAATGACTAGACAACCTGGCATACAACTTGCTAGTAAACTTTTAGTGACTGGATACCACCTTCCTTCACAAATTAAACTCACTTGATCTTACACCTTTCTAATGCTTTCACCTTTGGTACCATAAATTTGGCACTGTCCACATTTCTTTTCTACACATCCCAAACAATATGGATTATTTATTTATAGATGACTTAAGTCATTGTTGCTCATTGTGTAGCCTGTGAACTGCCTATGTAAATATATCTTGGGGCAGAGGGTGCTTGCTAAAGATGCATATCCCAGGCTGGGTGTTGTGGCTCACACTTGTAATCCCAGCACTTTGGGAGGCCAAGGCAGGAAGCCTGCTTAAGCCCCAGAGTTTGAGACCAGCCTGGAAAACACAGCGAGATCCTGTCGCTACAAAAAAATAAAAATAAATAAGGCTGGTGCGATGGCGCTTGCCTATAGTCCCAGCTACTTGGGAGGCTGAGGTGGGAGGATCAATTGAGCCCAGGAGTTAGAGATTGTAGTGAGCCATGATCCTGCCACAGCACTCCAGTCTGGGTGACAGAGTGAGACCCCAACAAGAAAGGAAGGAAGGAGGGAGGGAAGGAAGGAAGAAGGGAAGGAAGGAAGGAAGGAAGAAAGGAAGGAAGCAGGGAAGGAAGGAAGGAAGGAAGAAAATGCATATCCCCAGGCTTTAGCCAAAACCTAACAAATCAGATTCTCCAGGGGCATCTTTAACATGCTCCCCGTTCGTTCTTCTTCCTACTAAATCAGTAAACATCATGTGACATCACACAGTAATGTGCTGTACAGATGCTGAGTATCAGGGCAGAAGTGAGAATCTCAAATACAGTGAACACCTGTTACCTTATAAAACAAATTCATTTCCAGATAGTAAAGTGATTAAAAAATTAGGCAGGTTGGGGCAGAGGATATAGGGGAAAGCTCTATGCCTTCCCCTCAGTTTTGCTGAACCTGAAACTGCTCTTAAAAATGAAGTCTTTTTTAAAAAGCTGGCTTACCTAAGATAAATCAGGTGAACGTGTGCCTCTCTGGCTCTCCTTTTCTTGCTACACAGGCCACCTTCCTTCTATCATCTACTTATCCTAGCCTAGTCTCCTCTGTAAAGCCCTAAACTTCTGTGGCAGAGTCAATATCTTCTTGCTCAGGGCTCTCATGGTCCAATGTACACACTGACTATAACAATATTAGAAATTGACCCCCTACAGTGTGACAACTATTCTCTTATTTGGTTCTGGTGAATCTCAAATGCCATGGCTTGTTCACTGCCATATTCCCTTCCCCCAGAACACTACATAAAGCTTTATAGGTATACAATAGGATTTGCTGAATAACTGAATGACTAGATAGTATTGCCACTGAGATTAACATCAGATAAAGTGTGTTGGGAGAACAGATGAATAAGATGGATGACCCTCTCCTTTTACATACACAGATATTCTGCTAGACTCACCATTCCTCCTCTCTGAGGCATGAGGATCAAGGTACTCATTTATTGAATCTGTTACTGTGGTCAATAGTCTGAATTGATAAGTTAATGACTTCTATTCCTATTAGACAAAAGAAGCAACGGACACAGCCATCTGAAAGATGCATCAATAGCATCTAGGAGGAAAACAGAAGCCACACTAGGTATTTCAACCAGAGGGGATTTAATGCAGGGAGCTGATTACACAGGTTTGGTGAGGCTGAAAGAGAGCCATTGGGATAGCCCAGATGTTAGTAAATACAGGAAGCAGCTACTAACCTTAGGACTGGGGGAACAAAAGGGAAGAGATGGTGTTACCAGAACCTAGAAGCTTTGATGGGAGACCCCCCACGGCTGGCGCCTGGCCCTCTGAGGGGGCTGCTGCGCGGCTGTTGCTTGGCCTTCTGAGGGGGCCGCTGCTTGGCCGGCGGTGGTCGGGCCTCTGGGCGGGGGCGTGGCTGACGCTCAGACCTCGGAGGAGGGGACCGTGGCTTGGCTGGTGCTCTGACCACCGCGGGGGGCGCAGCTGGCTGTTGCTTGGGCCTCTGGGGGGACGTTGCACGGCGGCTGGTTCTGAGAGGGCCAAAAGAAGCTGGAAGCTGGAGCCATGGCTCTCCTCTGCTGCTTAAGGGATGCTGGCAGGAACTGGAAACAGGGAGGAAGGTCCTGCTCCCCCTCCCACCTTCCAGTCTCCCTGGAGTGCCTTGCAGTGTCGGAACCAAACCGGGAGGCGGCAGTCAGGGGACTCGGGGGAGAGCGGTTTGCAGAGCCCCGCGGCCCCAGCATCGCGGAGCTGGGAGCCTGGAGCCTGGCGCCAGCGCCCAGCCCAGTGCCGCGTGGGCGGTGCGACCACTCACCTGGTCTTCTGGCAGGCGCAGCAGATCCAGTCCTCCTCCTTCTTCTGGTAGAAGCAGCCGCTCTTGCAGATGCTGTACTTCCGATCCACAATCTCCCGCTTGGAGTTGAGGAAGGTGAAGGGCGGGCAGCAGTGTATGCTGAAGTGCTCGGAGAACCTCTGGTTTTTGGAGAGCCTGGGACCCTCCTTCCCCGTTTTCTGACTCATCTCACTGGAAATCGTCGATGCAGGGAGACAGGGGGAGACATAACGCACATCAGGCAAGGGAGCTCTGCGCTGGGGAAGCCCACTCCCTGCTCTCCCATAGTCCAAAGACCTGCCAGATCAATGTCCTGCCCAACCCTATGAAAAGGAAATCAATTTCAAGAGTTCGTTAATTTTTATTTGTGTATTTTTAAAATTGCATTTTCTAAGAGAAAGAGGAACACGGACTTTTGTTTTCCTTATGTTTTAGAGACCTCTCTATAGGATAGGAAAAATACTTAAAACCAAACATATTCTTGGCTAAATGATATTCTAGATTTAGGAGAGAACTTTTCTCTAAAAAAACAAACCAAAAAACGTTTATTATGAAAACCATAATCAACACTCATACAAAGAAAAACTACACAGCAAGGAAAAACAACAAACTACTGATTACATACATCATGTTTGAATCTCACAGATATAGTATTTGAACCAAAAAAGTCAAACATAAAAGAATGCAAGCTGTATGCTTAATTTTATATGAGATTCAAAAACAGGTAAAGCTGCTCAGTGTGGTGACTCACATCTGTAATGCCAGCACTTTGGGAGCCTGAGGCAGAAGATTTGCTGGAGCGGAGGAATTCAGGACCAGCCTAGACAACATAATGAGACCTTGTTGCTACAAATTAGTAGCTGGGTGTGGGGCATTCACCAGTAGTCCCAGCTAGTTGGGAGGCTGAAGCAGAAGAATCCCCTGAGCCCAGGAGGTCATGGCTGTGCCACTGTACTCCAGCCTGGGCAACAGAGTGAGACTCTGACAAAAAGCAATCAGGCAAAACTAATCTGTACTAATCTATGGTGCTAGTCAGAGCATAGTTATATTTAGAGAAGGTGGGGCCTAAGAAGGGGCAAGATGGCACCCACTGTAGGGCTGAAAATGTTTCTTTCAGATAAATACAGAAATAGTCCTACCTAACACTTTGAAACACTGAAGCCCATGGGGGACTTACATGACTATTAATCAACAAAAGTCAACAAATACACATGGGTGATTGGGCAGATACTGGGTACTGAGACTGTTTCTGCTCTCAACAAACTCAAGGTCAAGTTGGAGACACAGACACGCAGTACAGTGTGTAATTACAAAACAGTGCTATATTGACCAATAGAAGTATCTACAAAAGTCAAGGAGAGCACGGAGAAGAGATGGATTCCTTGAAGATGGAACATATGATCTGGGTTATTAGGGTGAATACATTAAAAATGAAATTACATTAAGGGAATATTTCAGTTGTTTTGTTTGTTGATATGGTTGTCTTCCTCCTCAAGTAAAAATAAGAGCTGAGAAGCAAGTAGAGAGAAGTTGCAAGTACATTTTTTTGGCACCTCAGTTTGTGATAGTCCAAGTGATGTGTTACATCTGTTATGTATGTTACAAATGTTCTTTCCCAATTTGCAAAAATGATTTTTTATGTAGTTAAAACTTTAATTCATATTCAGTGTTTTATATTTTGCTTAAGAAGGTCTTCCCCACTCTGTCAGCTTTTAAACATACTCTTGTATGCTTCATTTTAAAAGAAAATCCTCTCTGGATCCCACTCCCACATCTACTTACCTCCCTATTATTCTTCTCCTTTCTATAATTCTATAATTTCTGTTTGAAAAATTATCATGCTTTTTTTCCTTCATTTTTACATTTCTCACTCACTCCTCAATGCACTCCATCCTGGCTCCTATTCCTTTCCTCCCAAGGAAAAATGACTCTCCATAGCTCCCCAGAGAACTCCATGCTGCTAAACCAGTTGTCTTCTTATTTGGTCCCTCTCTCCATTTAAACACTTTTCTTTCTTGTGATACTATATTCTGTAAGATCTAGTTCCTTCTTCTCAATTTCTTTCATAGGCTCATCTGCTTTAGCCAAAACTTTTATTTTTTATCCAAAACTTTTCATGTTAGAGTTCTTCAAAGTACAATAAAAGCTAAATGATTAATGAAGTTAACTTCACCCCTTTAATTCAACATTTTCTGCATACTTAGGCTGTTCTAGGCACAGTTCTCAGTTGCTATGGTGAACGCAAAACTGAATCATGCTTAGTCCAGTCCTCGAGAAGCTTAGTCCTGTCCACCAGCTGAAAATGTGGCCAGTATGTGGCTAGAATACACATAATATCCCAATAGACACAAAACTCATTTATTGAGCCCAAATAAGTACAAGTCACTGAGGTGAGCAAGGGGGTGAATCTTAAACATCCTGTACGCACATTGTGGGTAGAGGAATGTTACACCAGTACAATCCGAAGGAGGTGAGGGCAATACAAGGGCAGCATGCTCTGGACCATGAGAACATGATGCTAAAATGGCATGGGAGGACCACAGGGGCAGGGACTATTTGTTGAAATGGAGGGCCAGATAAAACTTCGTGGGCAAAAGCATTTCATCTGACCCTAAGATTTAGCAGCCAGATATAAGAGCTTATGAAAGGATGGGAATGACTAATAACTAAGCAAATAGACACAGGGGTAAATTATAGTAGTCCTAAGAGCCCTCACCTTCTTGGTGGTGCAGAGTGTGGGAGAGGGAATGGTGCCAGGATATAGGGGATGAGGCAGGACAAGAGTTACCTGCCACTGGGAAGTGTCTGACCCTAGGGGCTGGGAACACAGTCATGCCACCAACTGATCAGAGGTCTAAACAGATGAGAGGGAGGGGCATCATATCATTGATCTAGGACCATGAATTTAAAGTGCCCACTACATCCAGGAGGAAACGCGCATCCAAAACTTAGGAGCTAGAGCAGTCATCCTGGGCATCCTTCACGTCATGGAAGGAGGCACAACCTTGGGCATGGAAGAGATGCCTATGATGTGGTGAGTAGCCAGGCAAAGGAAGACTCCCAAAAGAAGTAATGGGCCTACTACCTTTAAGCTACAAGAGGAAGGAGCGGTGGGAGTATTCAGAGAGATAAGTAGCAGTCTCTTAGACAAAAACTTCCAAATTTTGCTAATCAGAAGTATCCAAAGAAGACCACTGAGAAACTACAACTGACTCACAGGATCTGATTCATTGAAAAGACCCTGAAGGTCCACCAAGCCCCTCCCCAAGTCCCGCAAGGTTGCTAAGTTCAGCTGAAGTTTCTCCTCCTGTAGGAAGTAATGAAATGAGACACTTCAGGACTAACCAGCAGGAGTGATTTCTTCAGGTACCGGCACATGAAGGCTATGTCACTTAACTTTTCGCAAGCAACCCAGACATCCCCAATCTTCTAACCTTATGGGTCATCTTTTCCAAATGACTCAGGTATCCATTACAAATAACAGAACATCAAACACTTGTCCCAACTTTCTTTTATTTCACTGAATTGCATTTTAGTTGTGGGGTGCATGTGAGAATTTACTACATAAGTAAGTTATGTGCAGGTGAAGTTTGGACTTACAGTGTTGCCCCAACATTTTTTAAAAACTAATGGCATGGGGTAGGGGGGAGATATTAAGTCAGCTATGACTCTGAATTCCTGCTCTGACTGAACTCTCAATTCCCACTCACTAGTCTAGCTGACATGATGCCTGGGCTCACTCTATGACCATCCAGACACCTGCCCAGCCATGTGGTTCCTCCATGCGGGGCGGGGTTGGGGGGGAGTTCTATTTCTTATCCTGTGACAATTTCCCTCACTCACCACCTTCCCCCATCATTTCCAGCAGGGGACAGTCTCACTTCTTCTTATCCATTAATACATAGCACTAAAGGAAAAAGTAATTCTCTTCCCTGGAAGAACCCTGCCATTGTCCTAAGTCAACCACCAGAAAATTCATCCATCTATTAAAATAAAATTTTTTTCCTCTCCTTAATAAAATGTTTACATTGTACAGAAAGACTATGGCCTACTAACTCTTTCCCCTCATAACAGAAATGTAACATTTAGTTGGGGTACATGGTTGACTAGTACTATACACAGCCTCCCCAGCTGTTTGCCACACAACACTCTCCAATTTGGAAATGCTAAGCTTCACAGGTTAAATGCTGCAATATACACAAGAGTCAAACTTTCCCGACATACCAGGATTACTAATAAATGAGTTGGAAATACAAGCTCTTAAATCAATTTTAGCCTAAAGCTGCTTTCTTTTTTTTTACAGATTTTAAATTTGGCCTAAAGGTCTCCCTACATAGTGAACTGTAATCTAACTGATGTATGAACAGACTGTAACTTACTCTTGTAACAACCACAGAGTTTTGGCCAATGGCAGGTGGCTAATTGTTCAAACTGTTCAAATGAAGTAAATGCCAAGCTGTAAACAATCCAACTCTTTTTGTACCTCACTTCTGGTTTCTGTTCATAAATGTGGCAGCCTTAGAGTCACTCGGAGCCTATTCTGGCTCTGGGGGGCTTCCTGATTCGTGAATTCTTTGCTCAATTAAACTCTGTTAAGTTTAATTTGTCTGAAGTTATTGTTTTAGCAAGACAAATAACTAAGGCAGAGAAAAAGAAGTAACATTTACTGAGCACGTATTGTATGGTGGTTGTTTTACATACGTTATCTTGTTTTTATAACTTGGCATTATGATCAACGAACTAAAGATGACAGAGTCTAGCCGGGCCTGGTGGCTCAGCCTGTAATCCTGCACTTTGGGAGGCTGAAGTGAGTGGATTACGTGAGCCCGCGGGTTCGAGGTCCGCCCGGGAAACTTGGTGAGACCTCATCTCTACAATAAATCAAAAATTAGCCGGGTGTGGTAGTGCGAGCCTGTAGTTCCAGCTACTTGGAAGGCTGAGGCGGAAGGATCGCCGGAGCCCAGCAGGTCGAGGCTGCAGTGGCCGGGAGCGTGCCACTGCACTCCAGTCTGGGCGACAGAGTGAGACTCCAACTCAAAAAAAAGGAAAGATGACAAGAGTCTAAGGAGCATGACTGAGTTCATAAAGCCAATAAGAGGCAGCAGGGGATTGGAATTCACATCTGTGTGACTCCAAGATCCCAAGCTTTCCAACACTGCTTTGCACTTTCTATATGCTCAACCCTCCTCCAGAGGAACAGGAATCCAGGTCCTGGGCCCAAACTGGACTTCAGGGCACTGAAGATGGGCACAGGAATAGGATAAGGCTGCATAGACCCGTAGGTCTATGTCCTAGGATGAAAAGGACCGAAAGTTGGGGAAACAGATCACTCTAGAAGAGAAAGGTGGAGAATGGAGTTTGGAGACTTAACAATATGGAGGCCAGGACTTCCCTATCAGAGCTAGAAGATTTATGGTGAACTAGATTATAAATGTGAGATGAGTTCTGAGGCAGTGTTGAGGCAGGTTATTCAGTGCAGGTTATATATAGATAGATAAGTTTAAAGTAAATAAGTTTTTTTTGTTTGGGTATTTGGGTTTTTTTATTGTAGAGATGAGGTCTTGCCATGTTGCCCAGGCTGTTCTTGAACTCATAGGCTCAGGCAATCCTCTCACCTTGACCTCCCAAAGTGCTGGGATTACAGGCTTAGGTCACCGAGCCCGGTCTTTGCAAATAAGTTTAAATTAAAATAAGGTAAGTGTTCAGACATCTTTCTTATTGGTACATGACCTTCACCCAACTGCCCAGGCACACCCTGTAGGCTGGAATGTGGATCTACCAGTGTAGTAAATCACAGAAACAATAGGGAATTACCCAAAACACAGACATGGTGTTCTAAGAAAAAAAGCCCAAACCTAGTTAGCAATAACTTCAATTATTTAGAATGTACTTGTGTCCTTAGAAGGTGGAAAGATGGTAATTAAAACTTATGACCAGATACCTGCAGCCCACTACTCTTAGCTCATGGTTTGCTTCATAATCGCTGTGAGAGTATATAAAGCTTTTTGTCAAATGCAAGAATATAGCCTCTCTTAAGGGACTCGTGTTCTCTCTTGAGCATGCCTCTTTCTTTCTAATAAATTCTGTCTTAAATTGTATTTTGGACTCTCTCTGAAATTCTTTTCTGTGGCAAGTAAAAAAAAAAACATAGGAGCAACACACTGCACCCCACCTGTGATCAATGTAACACAAAGGAGCTTCTGCAGCTCTTTCCCTCCAGTCCTTTAGTTGCTTTTAAAATCTATAAGCTGGGCTCGGTGGCTCAGCCTGCAATCCCGCGCCTTGGGAGGCTGAGGTGAGTGGATTGCCTGAGCGCGCGGGTTCGAGACCCGCCTGGGCAACTTGGCGAGACCTCATCTCTACAATAAATCAAAAATTAACCAGGCCCGGTAGCGCGCACCTGTAGTTCCAGCTACTTGGAAGGCTGAGGAGGAAGGATTGCCAGAGCTCAGCAGCGCGAGGCTGCGGTGGCCGGGAGCGGCCACTGCACTCCAGTCTGGGCGACAGAGTGAGACTCCAACTCAAAAAAAAAAAAAAAAAAATCTATAATTGGCTGGGCTCGGTGGCTTAGCCTGTAATCCCAGCACTTTGAAAGGCCAAGGAAGTGGATTGCCTGAGCCCATAGGACTGCCAGAGCCCAACAGATCAACGCTGGGGTGGCCGTGAACGTGCCACTGCACTCCAGCCTGGGCAACAGAGTGAGACTCCAACTAAAAAAAAAAAAGATCTGTAATCACTGCTGAAAATTAGAAAACCTGGTTGGATGAAAACAATACAAATTTTTGAATTCTTACCCCATAGTTAATCACTTGTAAAAATATTTTAACATTTTTTTCTTTGAGAATATTTGCATGCAAATACATAGTTAATTAAAAGCAGGACCATACCTTACATACTGTTCAAATTTATATCATTTGAAAAAATCATTCATTTTTCAAGTTTTAACATCATAGACATGCTCTCTATTGTATTCTCTTATGGTTTTTAAAATAAAAATAAAAAATTTATAATTATACTACTTTTATAGTGTATAGTATATATTTGTATCTTCTCTCGTTTTGCTTCAGTAATCTTGTCAGAAATTATCTGCTTCATTAATCTTTTCAATAACAAGGTATTGATTTTCATGTCTTTGCTCTTTTTTTCCTATATTGATTTCTATATGTGCTTATTATAGCTTTTCTTCCATTTTCTTTAATTTTATGATCTTGTTCTTTTTATCTATTGAGTCAAATGCTTCTCACATTTACATTAATGGTTATAACTTTTGTACAACTTTAGCTGCGTATCACAAATATTAACATAAATTTTTTTATCTTCACTGCATTTTAAATATGAATGAGTTCTTTTTGGATTCACCAATTATTTTTTAAAATCAGTTGAAAATTTTCCAAATGTATGGAGTTATTTTTTGTTACATTGATTTTAATTTTAATGCACGTAGTTAAAGAAAGTAGTCTGTATGATAATGAATTTGGTATTTGTTGAGATTTGCTTTATGGCCTCATTCTGTGTGCTTGAAAAGATTGTGCATTCCTGGAAACAATTTGGGATTATCTAGTGAAGATTAAAATGTGTGCAAACTACAATCTAACAATTTATACTGGATGCAGCAGCCATCTTGGATCACAGTTTCACCTCACAGGTGAAGCCACATAGCAGAGCACCTAGAGTGGAGGAGCCTGAGTTCTGCAGAGCTGGCTACTCTAGACCAGAACTCTTGAACACCGAACACCTTTTACATGAGAAACAAAGAAACGTCAACCTTGTTTAAACCACTGTTATTTCAGTTACAAGCAATTAAATACAATTCCTAATTGACTTACTCAGTTTCCTCACCTAAAAGTGAAGAATAACAACAATAACAATACTTAACTCAGAGGGCAATTGAAAGTATTAAATAAAATAACCAAACCTAGCACTGTAGCTAAAGTAAATAACTTGCTTAATAAATTCCATTTCCCTTTCACCAAGTAAGAATTCATTCGAATGACCTGTCTAATTCTGCTAAATTCCACAGATACATTCTGTTTATCTCACAGTGTGCCTATGATGACATTTAATTTAAGCATTAATCACATCTTTACATACTTTAGTGGCTAAAAACAAATTATTATAAACACTGCATGACATTTTCACAAAAGATACCACCTAATTGCAGAGCAAACATAATGAACTGTCTGGCAAGATGAAGAGAAAAATAACTAAATTTCAAACTGTAAAATATAATTTTCTCCAGGCTTTCCAGATGTTTCCATATATTCTAAAACTAAAAAGAAGAGAAAAATGAGGCAAGTAGTCAAAGAAGGAGAAGAAAGTGAAGGAAATGACTCAGAGAGAGGAGATCCAAAACCTCCCCACCTTAAGCACCCACTATGCTCCATATGTTTTACATCTGTCGTTTCCTATTCCCAAAATAACCCTTCCAGATAGTCTCTACTATCCCCATTTAACAGATGAGGAAACTGAGGCTTAGAGAAGTAAAATCTTCAACATCATATGATAATAAAAGTAGCAAATTTATAATAGCCAACATGACTAGTTGACTACCCAACATCCAGTCCCCCCTGCTTCAATGGCAAACCTTGATTTTGTTTGGAGGGTTCTATATGTCCTGTTAAATGTATACAACTCCCCATGTGACCACGTTCCAGTCAATAAGATGTAGGCAAAAGTTTATAGGGAAAACTATCTTTCTTTAATAATAAGGCTTTTTATTCAGGAAGGTTCCCTCCTCTAAGTGCATCCAACCCAACCTAGCTGCTCCCAGTTCCCAGGAGGCAGGATTATTTCAAGCCTTTGAAACTTGTCCCATAGGGCTCCTTTCACACCCAGTTGCACTCTAAGGCCTTCGTTGCCTTGAGGCTCAGCTCAAAGCCAGGACATTCCTTGGGGAGCCTTCACTTTCCCCCAAAGAGTAATGCTTGCCTCCTTCCTTTGTTGCCCTTTGTACAATTCAAGAATAGTATCTAGAAGCTTGAGTGCTATCCTTATTGTTTCACTGTCTCCTTAAATTTTTTTGTCCTTAAGGCCTTGTTCAATTCCTATTCAGAATAGGTGTTCAGTAGACACTTGATTAAAAATGCGAGAAGGAAAAAAAGGGTGCCTCTCAAGATAGCTGCAGGAGCTCTTGGTCGCTTGCGGCCTGTCCCCACATGCCCTCTAGCAGTTCCACATTCCACTGGAAACTGTTCTGACTCAATAATGTCTGTTTAACA
Source organism: Tarsius wallacei (assembly GCA_963574415.1). Taxonomy (NCBI): domain Eukaryota; kingdom Metazoa; phylum Chordata; class Mammalia; order Primates; family Tarsiidae; genus Tarsius; species Tarsius wallacei. The sequence continues at coordinate 29,263 of CAUYQG010226720.1, forward strand.
TAAGAAGGAAGAGACCTTTCTTTTTTAAAAAAAATTTTTGTTTTAAATATGTGGGGTACAATTCAGGGTTAGGTATACAAATGTTCATTATGCAGGTACCCTTGTTGATGAGGTGTGCCTCCCCCTGCTAGCAGTTTCCCCCTTCTGCCAATTCCGCCCCTGCCCTCCCCTGGCAGTTTCCCACTACCCAACCCCTTTCTTATAGTAATTACAATAGTTGTTCAAGGCCTGCTTATGAATGAGAACATGTGATACTCGGTTCTTTGTTTCTGTGAGAAAAGAGACCTTTCTAACTTATCTTGAAAGTAATAAAACTGGTCTTACTAGGAAAAAAAAAGATTTTGTGAACACAATATATCTTTCCTAACTCATGCAAATTAATTAGGAAGCTTTAATCAGTACACGCACATTTCATTACACATCCTAGAGATGGCACTAGGATCTATGGAACCACCAGTGTCATAGGTATCTTTAAACACAGCTTTATCATTCTCTAAGAGGCCATAGGTAGAAATTGGAATCATGAGTTTAAAAAATAGATTTTCTTCATTTTTTTACACCTATCCTTCCTTCTTTTCTATTATCCTTTCTTAAAAGGCAATTGGGATGTGGAGTAATTATTCAATAAAAGTTGTAGATGACCCTCAATTCCAAATAGGCCTCTAGAAAGAAAAGACAATGCAAGTTGTAAGTTGATGTTGCAGCCCACATCCCCTCACATCTACATGGTACCACAGGAAGTCAAACATACAAATGGGTACAGACTCTGAAGAATGAAGGGTAGATGCAGGTCAGTGTTTGGAAAACAGAACAGTTCTTCAACTCTCATCATTCTGATCCATCAGAACCATAAGCACCGGGCTGCTTTTCTCTCGTTGTAAAAAACTCAATGTGGGAAGAACAGCAGACAAGCTATTACCTTGACTACCCAGGATCTGAACCCTATGTGAGAACAATATTCTGGTTTCACATATCAGAACGCCAAAAGAAGACAATGAGCAGTTCTAAGACCTATTAATGTTATATGGATTAAGAAAGGGATGTTTAATACATACTTGAGAAAACAATTTTAAGTTAACAAACAAAGCAATAAATTTCAAATTTATTCAGACTCAACTCAATTGCATTAAAAAACCAAAACTTTTTAATTTTTCTATAATTGCATAATTGACATAATTGATGCAATGTCATAAGCCCATCACATGCTAAATATTGTCAGGGAAAGGGGAAGGGAGAAAGCAGCCGAACCTCTGAATATAGTGACTTGATCACTTCTGGTTTAAGCCATCTTTGCCTAGTTTGTAATCAGGTTGAGTTCAGTTTCTTAACTGGACTATTTCTCACCTCTCTCTTCCTTCTCAAGTGGATAAGAGTGTGGGAAAGCTGAGTATCCTCATGGCAGTGAGGGAAGGGGTGGCCAGTATGGGTGGTGTACTTTTCTGCTGGGATCTTCCACGGGGTACCTCACTTGGTCTCACTGGCCCCTTGGCATGAATGACACACATTGCTGCTTACCACTTGACCCAACCAAAGTCATTGGTCATCAGGCCCCCTACTCAGTAGCCTTCTATTTTGATCCAGCTGTTCTCTCAGCTCCTCCACATCTACTCTAATGTCTGGTTCCAGCAGGGCTCCGTGGCTCAGCCTGTAATCCCGTGCTTTGGGAGGCTAAGGTGAGTGGATTGCCCGAGCCCGCGGGTTCGAGACCCGTCTTGGCAACTTGGCGAGACCTCATCTCTACAATAAATCAAAAATTAGCTGGGCGTGGTAGCACGTGACTGTAGTTCCAGCTACTTGGAAGGCTGAGGCGGAAAGACCACTGGAGCCCAGAAGTTCGAGGCTGCGGTGGCTGGGAGCATGCCACTGCACTCCAGTCTGGGTGACAGAGGGAGACTCCAACTAAAAAAAAATAAAAAAATTTAAAAAGAAATGTCTGGTTCCCGTGCATGCCATGCTCTACATGTGGAGAACCAAGAGCCCTATCTAGGGGCCACTGGTCCAGATAGCCTCCCAAGAAAAGCCGTGCACTCACTCATAGGAGCACTGGCTGTGGCTGAGAACAGGTCTCTTCAGGAGCCTTGCAGCCTACCCTACACTATTCCTCTCAAAGTATGTCACCACCCTTCACACACATGCCCACAATTTCCAGCCTATCTGGAGCCTTCTACCACATCATATCACAACCTACCATGGCTTTGAGGTTTCATCCTGCGGAAGCTAAGGAGGCAGATGTCCATGTTCACTCTCTGTCTCTCTTTCTCTCTCTCTGTATTGTTATCTCTTTCTCTCTCCCCTCTTCTTTAGGACAAAAAGACTTTTCTTTCCACTCTCTCCTTCTCTCTGGCAAAGACTCTATCATGTCCTCTATCCTCTGCGTGAGAGCACCAGACCCAAGACTCAGCTTTCTTGGTAGAAGGGACATTATTTTACCCCATGGAGGAAACTTTATGATCTGAGTTGTTTTGCATGATTCTTGGTATGTGAGCTGCCAGACCACTTGGAATTATGGATCATAAAGAACAAAAATACGTTATTTTAACATTCTCTAAATCGTACCCAATGGGAAGCATCAGTTGCTAATAATAGCTAACAATAGTACTATTGATTCAGAGTTCACTATGAGTCAGGCCCTCTTCTACGTACATGACATTTATTAATCTATTTCATAATAATCCTAGGAAGTAGATACTATTACATTTATCTTTATTTTACAGAAACTGAGTCCCAGAGAAGATAGGTAAATAAGAATCAACACAACTCATAAGTGATCAGTGAGACCAGTTGTCTGTTATAATCCATACCACCCTGTCCACAAAGGGAAGATGGAGCCTCAGTGACGTCATCAACTGGTCATTCATAGTCCAGAGGATGACATCACCATGGATTCCTAAAACCAGAGAAGGGGTGAAGATAGAATAATGTATCTATCTCAGGCCTCTTCCTTTGTTTCCACTTTAAGGAACAGAATGGGAAAAAAGTTCCCTTCAACAACCTAAGAAAGTTTTCCATAGGACACAGAATTTCCTCATAAAGTCACGAAGCAGAGATGGCTTAAGAAATGAGGTCATGTTCTTCCTAGGCCTTCCCTTTCCTTTCTCCTAACTCCTTCTAAAACATGGCTGTAATTTCTCTTTAAAACCCATACCATTACCCTCTGTGTCTTCAAATGATTTGAAATAATTGTAAAGAAGAAAGGGAGTAATCAGGAATCCCAATTTTCATATATTGGTTTCAAGAACCAGATGAAATATCTAACATTTAAAATATTAGGCCAGGTACAGTGACTTACTCCTATAATCTCACTACTTTGGGAGGCCGAGGTAGGAGGATCACTTGAACCCAGGGGTTTGAGACCTGTCTAGGCAATATAGTGAGACCTCATCTCTACAAAAACTCAAAAAATTAGTCAGGCATGGTAGCGCTCACCTGTAGTCCCAGCTACTCAAGAGACTGAGGTGGAACAATGGCCTGAGCCTGAGAAGTTGCGGCTGAGGTGAGCCACAATCATACCACTGCACTCCAGCCTGGGCAACAGAGTGAGACCCTGATTCAAATATTTATAAATATAAAATATAATATAAAATACTGAATTATTTCAAAGCATGAAGAATTAACTTCCAGTGCTTAAAATATTTATAAATCTTCAATGACTTTTTGTTAAACCCTGCCTCCATTTTACAATTTAATACGTACTGTCTGAATTCAGTGACCTTGAAAGCAATAAAATCTTTTAACTTTTCATTCTATGAGGAGCGACAGAAATAAAATATATTTTCAGTAATTATGTAGGAACATGCTTAGAAAGTAGTAAGTGGAATTTTACTTACTAATGGGGATGGGGAAGGTTGGTAGGAAAGTCTCAAACTTAATTTCTGCATATTCCCCAGAAACAGGGGCGGTGAAGAATTCGCAAGAACAGAAAAAGGGAAGCATTTATTATTCTGTACCTTGCCTAAAGTCTTCCTAGCTTATTAAAGAAGAGAAGACAGGTGGGGGAATCTTTGCATATTTGCAAAAAATAAAAATAACAAGCAGGGCTCGGTGGCTCAGCCTGTAATCCCGCGCCTTGGGAGGCTGAGGTGAGTAGATTGCCTGAGCCCGCGGGTTCGAGACCCGCCTGGGCAACTTGGCGAGACCTCATCTCTACAATAAATCAAAAATTAGCCAGGCGTGGTAGCGCGCGCCTGTAGTTCCAGCTACTTGGAAGGCTGAGGCGGAAGGATCGCC
>CAUYQG010226728.1:0-13743 GCA_963574415.1 Tarsius wallacei
CTGGGCAAGCGAGACCTCATCTCTACAATAAATCAAAAAATCAGCCGGGCGTGGTAGCGCGCGCCTGTAGTTCCAGCTACTTGGAAGACTGAGGCGGAAGGATCGCTGGAGCCCAGCAGGTCGAGGCTGCGGTGGCCGGGAACGACCACTGCACTCCAGTCTGGGTGACAGAGTGAGACTCCAACTCAAAAAAAAAACAAAAACAAAAAACAAAAAAACAGTGAAAATGTATTAAAAGGGTAATTTTATGTTTTTTAACTTATAAAACTAAGACAAACTCACCCATGGTATCACTAATCATCAAAGAAAAGTGAAATATATTAAAGAACAACAAAATGTAAAAAGTCTGTAATTTGTAATCATATGCTATATATGTCTACAGCTGCAATTCACTTAATTCTTTACACTCTATTATTATTTAGTAATCTGATGCACTTACTTTGTACCATACATTGGAATAGTACTTTTTAGGCATTATCTATTTTGTACAGTCCCTAATGATGAAGATATTATTGCCATCTCAATTTTTTACAAATAAGAAACGGTTTTACTTCATTAACAAACATCTATCAAGCATTCCCTGTGTGGCAGGAACTCTTCTATGTACTTTATAAATATCACTTCCAACTCATTTAGTTTTCCAAGTAATTGAGTTAGATATTAGTATTCCTATTTACAGATAAGGAGCTGAGGAAAATAGAGATTAAGTGATATTCCCAAAGTTACATATCTGTTAAATGGTGAAGTCAGCATTCAAGTCTAGGCACTGTAGCGCTATGCTAAAGAACACATAAGAAATAATTGATGAGACAAAAAATTTCAGACATAAGCTCATCTCCAATACCACCCTGAGAACTAGACAAATCAGCCTCTGATCTGGAGCATGCACTTCAGAGGAACTCTGTCCCTGCTTTTGCCATACACTGCCCCAGGGGGGACAAGGTCCATGGGGCTAAGAATAAGCACACCTCAAAACCTGTTTCAGCTCCCATCAGCTATGCACACACTTTCAGTACGTGCATCCCTAAAACTGAGAGCTGGTCATGAGTAGCTTTACAGGGATGCGAGCTGAGCAAGGAAACTAGGCTAAAATAAGCACTTGGGCCTCTTCAGTCAAAGGTAGAGAAGGGACTTAGGAGAGAATGTGGTAGACTGTCACCTGGCGGCCATGATCTAGGGGTGAGTGGCCATGTCTCTCTGTGGTGCCATGTTTTTATGTAGAACTCTATGATGACCAAACATTTTAAATGACAGTTTGATTTCTAGCTCATTGTGAAGGCATGTTTGTCAAGATATAAACAAATGAAATGTTTTATTTAATAATTTCTGACACGACAGTTTTATAATGTATCACTTTTAAACAAATGACATATGTCATTTGTACCCCTATTGCTCCACTTACAAATTTTAGGGTAGCCCTGTCTATATAACTCTCCAAAATCGCACATTACTAATACTTATGTTATGATTTTTTTCAAAAAAGGTAACAGAAAATGTGTGGACCAAGATGATAGAATGCATAATTCTTGCATTTTTTAGATAAAAGGGAGAAATACATGTCCTCCACTGATTTTCTTTTTCTTTTTTTTATTTGACAAGTCTTTATAAATTGTACTTGTGCAACAACAGTGTTTATATAATTAATTAAATGCAGGGGAATCCTTAAGGTTAAAAGTGGAGATTCAAGAGCTGTATGTAAAGAAATATTAAGCGCTTACTATGTCAATTAACTGGTGATGTATCAAAAAGTAATACCTTTTGAATTCACTCCCATATGTCTAGTCTTTCTCTTCTGTTACTATCACTTTTTACACCCCTCATTAAGGATTAAAAACATAAATTCTAAAAACATTTATGGCACAGAATTTTCAGTTATCTCACTGGCTTTAAAGTGTTAATGTAAAATTTCCACAGCTGAGTTGCCCTTTCTACACAATTTCCTGTTACTACAATGTAATGTAAAGTATTGTAAGCTTTCCTAGATATTCCATCATGTTAACAATCCATCTCTTTCAATGTCTCACAGTTAAAAATTAGTATATTATTTGAACTGGAAAATGTTTTCAATTTCCAAGAAAATATAAACTCAGAAAACAATCAATATTACATTATTTTGAGGTTGATAGAAACATAGGAAGTATTGAGGAAAAATATATCAAAAGTAGCTAGAAAGAATAAGGCAGAAAAAGCAATCTTACAAGGTCAAATTTTTTGCCAAAATAGAATCCAAACTAGAAATAATTAATCTTTTAATTAAATGTTAATATATCTGTTTTGGAAAATGAGGTTTGAAAGGAATAGTCACACATAGCTAAAAATGATGAACTACTGTATGTAGCCAATCTGGTAAATGAGAGTCATAATATTTGGGACAGAAAAAAAATTAATATAGATCTAGTCAAGAAACTTTTCATATCTCACTAAAACTTTTTTTAATTTGAAGACTTTAATAGCTTTTCTAGTGGAAGATCATCATTTTATGAAGTTGAAATGGAAATCTGATCACATCTCACTTTTTAAAAAAATTCTCAATTCTATACAGGGAGAGGCCAACTGGAATGTTTAATCAGATTTCAGCTTTTTCTGCCCTTAAAATTTACATTATCAGCATGTCAATATTACAAGTACAGTTCTACTGTCTAGTGAGAGATCTCTGCATGTAGAGAAAGAATATCTTTCTAAGTTACAGTCTTTAGCAAATTACTCTTTTGAGGTAGATCAGAAGACATTTTAAAATAAATAACACTGAATTATGCCATTTAGCACAAAATCCTAAAGGGAGAAGAAAATCAACAAATCTGTCCAACCACAGCAAATATAAAAAAGCAAAAAATGCAATCCTTCATTTTCATGGCTTTCCAGCTATCCCCATGCTGCAGTCGATGCGTGCATTGGAAACTTAATTCCCAATGCTACAGTGTTGAGAGTTAGGGCCTAATGGAAGGTTTTAGGCCATGAGAGTTCCACCCCCACACATGGATGAATGCCACTATTGAAAGGCCTTGTGGGAGTGTCTTCTGTTATTCTGCAATGTGAGTACACAGCATCCATTCTCCTTGATGCCATTCTGTCTTTCACCACGTGAAGACTTAGGAAGAAGGTCCTCAACAAATGCAGGCACTTTGATCTTGAATTTCTCAGGCTTCAGAGCTGTGAAAAATAAATTTCTGTTCTTTAAAAAATTACTCAGTCTACAGTGTTCTGTAGTAAGAGCACAAAACAGACTGACACCCACAATCTGGATATTTACATAAATATTAGCATGCATTTTCAGATGCATATTATGTAAATATGGACCAACGCTAGAGGAAAGTTACAGATTACTCCTCTTTGTTGATAAATATTAATAAACTATTAATGAGGTTTCAAATTATATGCTGTGGTGGAAAAGCCAAGTGCATAATGAATACATCTATGCAAAACATACATGCATAGCAAACGGTTCATATGTGATACTAAAAGCAATTTTATTTGGATAACAACGTTTTTTCCCTTTTGTCTCTAAACATCTCTAATGCACTATATGCATTTTTAATAATAAAAATAAATGCTACTTTAAACAACAAATGTTAATAATTGGCATGTCAGTTAAACACACACACATATATAGAGAAAGAGTAGACACACTACTAACACAGTGGCACACTTGAGGTTATTTCAATATTGGTGCAACTATTATCTCGGCAACAATTTCCTTTTAGATACATTTTCAAGAATGCTTTAATAGGAAGCCATCATTCGAAGCATAATCTTGTTAACAAAATAAAGATTGGAATGAAAAGATTTGTAAAATTTTAACTTAAAGCATAATTTTCCCACAATGGCATGCACCCAATAGAATGATAGCAAGGCAAAATATGCCATAAAATCTTAGCTAACTAAAGAAGTGAAAAGTAATCTTAGCTACTTTTATTCAAACCCTGTCACAGCATTCTACAGAAGGAGAGGAATATTAAACATTGTTCTTTGAAAGAACTTTGTGAATCAGCTCTGATGTATTCAGAAGTGGAATATGATGTTTGGTAATCACTCAAGCTTTCTGAAATAAGAAGATTAAAATTCAGAGAAGGAGAAAAATTCAATTAAATATGTGTACAACTGCATAAAGAAAACATCTGAAAACCCAATAAAACCTCAAAATTCTTTCTAAATATCTAGTTATACTCAATTATTTTACCCCCCCCTTACCATTTCTGACATTGCTGAAGAAACAGCTTATCACCATGGTTCTAGTGACTGGGACTTAATCATTTCTATTCCCTGAGGTTGCATCTGTCATCCAAACAAAGGCATTCTGGAATTGTAAAAGAAATTAGGTCAAAAATAGAAACAAATTTATAGTCTAGATCTTCTAGCCTGAAGCCCCCAATTAAATGAGAAAGCCAAAGACAAAAGTAGAAAAAGACTGCTATCTACATTTTTTCCTTTTATGTCATATTTAACCCTATCACAAAGGAAAGAATGGAAGTAATTATTCAACATTCACTGGAGTTTTGAATTTCTACCTCATTATTTTTCCATTTCACAAGCAGAAAATGGAGCTCAATTATTTAACTTGCCATGGTTGCCTCTGAGGTTGACAAGGTAGATAGAATTGTCTATCTCTCTTCTAGTTAGGTCACTCTCTGTCTCCCTTCTCTTTAATCTGCCTTTGCCTTAAGTATGCAAGGATGAGGATACATAAAAGCAATGCAATTAATAGAATGAGACTACCAATTGTCTTCAATTACTATGAGACATTTGTGAGCACATTGCCAATAAATAAATTGTCTGCTTACCAGAGACTTTAGTGGACAAAGCCAACATTGTAGCATGTTTTAACACTTTGAAACTAAACAATAAGTGGGCATACGACATAGAATATGTGCTGTAGCATGATTTTTCTGTAGTCAAAACATATTATAACTGTAGAAAGCAATGTATGCAGGGAGGAAGAAAATAAAAGACAAAATATTCTCAAAATTATACAAGATCATTTCTCTGTCTGTATGTTTAGTTATTCCCAGCAGATAAATATATAGCAGCTAAATCCACAATATATATAGCCCATCTGTGTGCATTTAATAAATCCTGACAGATTCAGCATAATTATGCCTCTCAATCATTAATACTTTGATATTTGAATGATATGAGTGTTTCTTATTAGTATAGGAATGGAGGAAATTATATAATTAATTGTCACATTCACATCTGATTAAGCAGAATCATGACACTGGTTTCACTCTACAGATCAGTCAGTCAATTAGTTGAACTACTTTCTGTATAAATAAAAAATCAGAAACCCAAAACAATTTGACCACCATCTAGTCACAAAGTACTAAAAATTTACATTAGCTATTCCTGTAGCTTGAAACACTAAAATGCATTGTTAAAATGCAAACATTTTCTAGGATGCATAATGTGTGTTTATTAATACTTTAGCATAAATTAATTCAATCAGCTACATTCAAGCAGAAAACCTAACTGGAGTGAATATGGAATGTAAGCATTCTAATGAGAAATGCAAAGTGTAAATATCTGAAGTATTTATCACTGACAAGAAGACTATACCCACGTATGTTGCTTGCTATAGCAGAAAAACTCCAAGCACAAAGAAAGGAACATCACCCAGAAGAAAAAAATGAATTGTCACTGAAATAAACTTTGCAATTGCTACAAGCAGATAAAGTCAAGACTCCTTTAAAATTCATGGGACAGATTTTGAGAAAGACAATAATTTTCCCATTATCAATGTGTTTTAGCCTTTTGTGAGTCCTCCAAATTGCTATGAAGTTTGTATATACAGCAATGACTTTTAAGGATCCAACATAAGCCTGAACGCAAAACACATTTCTAATGCTGTACTTGTTTGTTTTCTAGGAATGGCTGCCATCAGAATTCATAAAGGACCTTGAGTCACAAATTAGTTTATGATTTTTGATCTTCAGACGAGTGTGGTAGACCCACTTTTCCCAGCACTTTGTCTCTAAACACAACTATAAACCCTGAAAACAATGTGAGATGAAGACAACGCAAATCTGAAAGATAATGAGGAAAAGGTGAATGAATAGGCCCTCAGGATGGAAGAAAACAGTGGCAGGGAGTCTTATGTCCCCACCTCCCAACAAACACAAATAGAAGAAGAAGACTTCTTCTGGATTTTTTTTTTCTCGTAATCTGGCAATTGGATAAAAACTCGAGTAGGCTTAATACTTCCTCGGATCAAATGGGAATCACCAATAATAAGCGTTCAGTGCAAACACTCTCCTTCTCTGCTGGGCCTGATAATCCCCATGCCCACTTGGAAGTACAAAAGTGAGAGGTGGCACCAGGGAGAGGACATCAGCTGCAGCAAAGCAACACTAAAAAAACTGTCTCTGGCAAATGTACTCTTAATGATTGGCTGATGAAGTTTAAATAGGAAATAATAAAAGAATCCTGCAGCACTAGGAAGGAAGAGGAAACAACAAAGCAAAAATAGGATTACATGTATTACACTATCATTTTTCCTTATTAGTTTTATTGGTTCTGTTACCCAATTGAAACAAAATTGTAACATCATTGGTTTCTCAACAAAATGATCTTTTTAAATTGATAAAAAGATGCAATGAATGTGCGATTTCTACACTTTACTTAAGTGATAAAAGGTTGACTGTTACAGGTCATAGATTACAGAAAAGGGGGCCATCCCCCAAAAAACAGAATTTATTTGTAAAAATTTATATTTACTCTTACATGTTAAACTTCAGTCACCTTCAAAGTGCTCTCCATTTGATGCAACACACCTGTCGAGACCCTTTTCCCACTACTCAAGCCATTTTTGAAGTTGTCAATTTTGACACCTTTTGGTGTTTCTGCTGCTTTTTGTTTCACATCTTTCACATTGGCAAGATGTTTCTCTTTGAAGACTTTTTCATCCAGGGAAACAATAAAAAAGTTGTTCCCGAAGGGATCAGGTGAATAGGGAGAGTGGGGTATGGGGATTATGCTGCTTCGGGTCAACAAGTGCTGAATACTTAGCACCGTGTGGGCAGGTGCACTGGTAAATCACCCATCACAATAAGACTAACACATTGAAAGAATCTAGAAAAAAAATTTAACTGAAGTCTAATGCAGCCTCTCCTAACAAGACTAGTTGGTACACTGATGCTGGTGGGTTCCTAGAACACTTACCTACTAGGGGAAGCCTGTACTATAAGAGGCCTTCCCTCCAAAAAATACTTCTGGGATTTTTTGGGGGGAGGACCTCATAAACTGCAATATTCAGTGCAACCATTATGAAAAGTATGCAAAGAGATACACTCAAAAACTTTATAATTAAAGATAAAACCCAGAAAACCTAACAAAAAGCCAGGTAAAGGGGAAAAAAATAGTAGAAAGAGAACTAGATGAAACCAATAATAATAATAATAATAATAACAACAATAAAATGACACATAAGTACTAACAGTTCAGTAATTAACTCACAAGCAAAACACTCAAACATAGGAGCTAAAGACATGTATTTGTAGAGTGGATAAAACAAAAAAGTACACATACACAATCCAACTATATGCTACTTATAAGAAATTCACTTCAAATCGAACATTTTCTAAAGTTCTTATGGATTGAGGATTGACATTTAGGTCTTTAATCCATGTAGAGTTGATTTTGCATATGATGATAGCTAGGGGTCTTGTTTTGATCTTCTGCATGTTGTCAGCCAGTTTTACCAGCACCATTTACTGAATAAGTTCTTCTCTCCCCAGTGGATGTTAGTAGAGGGTCTGCTGAAGATGAGTTGGTTGAGAAATAGGTTTTGCTTCTGGAATCTCCAACTTGTTCCATTGGTCTATATGCCTGTTCTTGTACCAACAACAGGTTGTTTTGATTATTGAAGCCTTATAATAAAGTTTAAAGTCTGGAAGTGTGATATCTCCTGCTTTGCTACTTTTGTTGAGGATTTTTTTGGCTATTTGTGGTCATTGATGGTTCCTTATGAATTTCTGTATTGTCATTTCCAGGGCTGAGAAGAATGAGGTGAGTAATTTAATGGGTATTGCCTTAAATCTGTAGATTGCCTAGGGTAGAACGGACATCTTAACAATATAGATTCTTCTAATATATGAGCATGGGATATTTTTTCATTTGATGGTGTTATCTTTGATTTCTTTGAGCAGTGTTTTGTGGTTTTCATTGCAAAATCTTTTGCCCTTATGGAAATAGGAACCTGCAACCAATTCCTGATCAAAACCCCAAGTGTTCAGGCCATAAGAGATAAGATTGACAAGTAGGACCTCATCAAACTGAAAAACTTCTGCAAATCCAAAGAAACCATCAAGAAAGTGGGGAGACAATCCATAGAATGTGAAAAAATATTTGCCAACTGTGTATCTGACAAAGGTCTAACATCTAGAATCTGTAAGGAAATCAAACGTGCTGAAAAGGGAAAAAAAGTCCTATTACAAAGTGAGCAAAGTGTATGAATAGACACTTCTCAAAAGAAGATTTATGAGCAACCAACAGATACATGAAAAAACTCTCAGTCTCATTGATCATCAAATAAATGCAAATTAAAACCATGTTGAGATTACCACCAAACTCCAGTTAGGCTGGCCATCATCACTAAATCAAAAAAGAACAGAAGCTGGAGAGGATGCAGGGAAAAGGGAACACTTCTACGCTCTAGGTGGAATTATAAACTAGTACACCCTCTGTGGAAAACAGTTTGGCGATTTCTAAGACTTAAATTCAAACTTCTATATGAGCCAGCAATCCCCATTTTGGGAATATAGCTGAAGGAACTCAAATCACTCTATGAAAAAGGTATCTGCACCTGCATGTTTATTGCAGTATTATTCACGTTAGCAAACACAGGGAACCAACCGTGCTGCCAATCAAAAATGGACTGGATAAAAAATATGTGGTACATATGCACGATGGAATTCACAGTCATAAACAAGGACAACATTATGAACTTCGCAGCAACTTTGATGGACTTAGAGGCTATAATACTGAGTGATGTATCACAGAAACAAGGAAATGAGTACAACATGTTCTCACTCATGAGCAGACCCAAAGCAATTAGCATAACTCTATAAGAAAGAGATTGGCCGTAGAGGGAAACTGCCAGGGAAATGGGAAGGGAGCACACTTCATCAATAAGGGTACATGATCTCAAACTAAGTGGGGATGAAAGGGAGGGCCAAACTTTACCTGTACAATTGTCATTTGTATACCTAACCCTGAATTGTACCCCACACCTTTATTTTTGTTTTATTTTAAAGATGTGGGGTACAATTCAGGGTTAGGTATACAAATGTTTATTAAGCAGGTACCCTTGTTAATGAGGTGTGCCCCCTGCACTGGCAGCCTCCCACTATCCTCAGTCCTGCCCACCCCTCCTCCCTGGCAGTTTCCCACTACTGCCAAACTTTTTCTAATAGTGTTATGATAATTGATCAAGGTCCGCTTATGAGTGAGAACATGTGATACTCAGTTCTTTTTTCTGTGATAGATCACTCAGCATTATAAACTCTAAGTCCAACCAAGTTGCTGTGAAGTTCATAATTTTGTCCTTATTTACGGCTGTGTAATAGTCCATCAGAAATATGTACTGCATTTTTTAAAATTCAGTCCTCTTTCAATGGGTAGCATGGTTGGTTCTATGTTTTTGCCATTGTAAATAATGCTGCAGTAAACATGTATGCGGGTATCTTTTTTATAGAGTCATTTGAGTTACTCCAGGTATATTCCCAATAGGGGGATTGCGGGGTTGTATGGAAGGTGGATTTTTAGATCTTTTAGGAATCGCCAAACTGTTTCCCATAGAGGTTGTATCAGTTTACACTCCCACCAACAGTGTAGAAGTGTTCCCTTTTCCCCGCATCCTCTCCAGCATCTGTTGTTTTTTGAGTTACTGATGATGGCCATCCTGACTGGTGGTATCTCAGTGTGGAATTAATTAGCATTTCTTTGATGACTAGTAGACTGAGTATATTTTCATTTATCTGTAGTCTGCTCATATGTCTTCTTTCGAGAAGTGTCTATTCATATCTTTTACCCACTTTGCTTTTGTTGTTGTTTTTGTTTTGTTTTTTTTTAATTTTTATTTTAAAGATGTGGGGTATAACTCAGGGTTAGGTATACAAACATTGATTATGCAGGTACTCTTGGTGATGAGGTGTGCCCCTCTCCCCGGCAGCCTCCCCCAACTGCCAATTCCATCTTCCATCCCCTAGCAGTTTCCCACTACTGCCAATCCTTTTCTTATAGTATTATGATAATTGTTCAATGTCTGCTTATCAGTGAGAACATATGGTACTCTGTTTTTTGTTTCTGTGATAGATCAGTGAGTATGAACGACTCTAAATCCATCCAAGTTCCTTTTGCCCACTTTGTAATGGGGCTGTTTTTTTTGTTTTGTTTTGTTTGTTTTTTGTTTTTCTTTTCGGCATGTTTGAGTTCCTTATAGATCCTAGATGTCAGGTCTTTGTCAGACATACAGTTGACAAATATTTTTTCCCAGTCTGTGGGCTGTCTCCCTGCTCTCTTGATGGTTTCTTTGACTTTGAGGAAGCCTGTCACTTTTGATGAGGTCCCACTTGTCTATCTTATTTCTAATGGCATGAACACTTGGGGTTTTGATCAAGAATTGGTTGCTAGTTACAATTTCCATAAGGGTGTATCCTGCATTTTCTAAGATTCTTATAGTTTGAGATTTTACATTGAGGTATTTGATCCATATAATTTTATTTTTGTGTATGGTGATTGGTAGGGGTCTTGTTTTAATCTTCTGCATGTGGTCAGCCAGTTTTCCCAGCACAATTTACTGAATAGGTTCCCCCTCCCCAGTATTTGTTGGTGGAGACTTTGTTGAAGGTGAGTTGGTGGCAAAATTGAGGTTTTGCTTCTGGAATCTCTATCCTTTTCCATTGATCCATATGCCTGTTCTTGTACCAATACCAGGCTGTTTTGATTATTGTAGCTTTATAATAAAGTTTAAAGTCTAGAAGTGTGATACTGCTCACTTTTTTTTCCCTGAGGATTGTTTTTGCTATTCATGCTTGTTTATGTTTTCATATGAATTTCTGTATTGTTGTTTCTAAGTCTGAGAAGAATGCAGCTGGTAATTTAATGGGTATTGCATTAAATCTGTTGATTGTCTTGGGTAGGATGGATATCTTAAGACCGTTGATTCTTCAAATCCATGAGCATGGAATATTTTTCCATTTGTTTGTGTCATCTTTGATTTCTTTGAGCAGTGGTTTGTAGTTTTCATTGTAAAGGTCTTTCATGTCTCTGATTAGGAAGATGCAAAGATATTTCTTTCCTTTTCTTTTCTTTTTTTTTTTGGCAATTGTGAATTGGATTGTGCTTTTTATTTTGGTTTCTGTTTTCTTATAATTGGTGTATAAAAATTCAACTGTCTTTTGCACATTTATTTTATACCCTGAGACTTTGGCAAAGTCCTTTATCAGTGCAAGGAGATTTTTGACAGATTTTCTTGGGTTTTCGAAGTATAAAATCATGTCATCTGTAAAGAGAGATAACTTGATAACCTCTTTTCCTATTTGGATACCCCAATCTCCTAGTCTTTTCTGATTGTTCTAGCTAGGACTTCCAAACTATGTTGAATAGGAGGGGTTAGAGTGGGCATCCTTGTCTTGCTCCAGTTTTCAGAGGAAATGATTCAAATTTCTCTCTGTTTGCCAGTATGCTGACTGTGGATTTCTCATAGATGGCTCTTACTATTTTGATGTATATTCCTTCTATGCCTAGATGTTCGAGTGTTTTTATCAAGAAGGGGTGCTGGGTTTTATCAAAAGTTTTTTCTGCATTAATGATATAATCATTTGGTTTTGTTTTTATAACTGATAATGTACTTAATTATGTTTATGGACTTGTGAATGTTGAACCAGTCCTGCATCCTGGGAATGAAGGCTCCTTGGCTGTGGTGGGTGATCCCCAAACCCACAAAGACATGGACACTAAATAGCATGATACTAAACAACTCCTGGGTGAACATGGAATTCAAAACAGAGATTAAAAGATACTTGGAAACAAATGAAAATGAAGGAACATCTTACCAAAAATCTCTGGGATGTCATGAAAACAGTACTAAGAAGGGAATTCATATCTCTATGAACACACACAAAGAAAATGGAAAGATCACAAGTTAATCACCTAAGGAAGCTAAATAAGCAAGATCACCAAATCCCTAACTTCAGCAGAAGGATCCAGATCACCATAATAAAAACCCAAATTTGGGACATAGAAGACAAAAATATAATACAAAAAAAACAACAACAAAAAAAACAATGAAACAAAAAACAAGTTCTTCCAAAAAGTAAACAAGATTGATGGACCCCTAGTTAGATTGACAAGAAAATGAGAGAAAAAGCCAAAATAGGCACAATCAAAAATGCAAAGATCAAGTCACAACTAAGCCCAAAGAAATACAAAAGATTTTAAGGGACTAGTATGTACACTTGTATGGAAACAAACTTGAAAATCTAAAGGAAATGAAAGACTTTCTGACATCACACAACTTCCCCAGGTTGAAACAAGAAGAAATGAGACCCTAAATAGACCAATAACAATCCAGATAATTGACTATGTCAAGAGAAAAACCTACAAAAAAGCCCTGAATCAGAAGTCTTTCCAGCAGAATTCTACAAAACATACAAGGAGGAACTGATTCCAATCCCACTGAAAGTATTACAGGCAATTGAGAAAGATAGAACTCTTCTTAATTCATTTTATGAAGCTTATATCACATTCATGATCAAACTAGGTAAAGATTCAACAAAGAAAGAGAACTACAGGCCAATATTCTTGATGAATATAGATGCTAATATCCTCAACAAGATCCTAGCAAACCGGAAACAACAACACATCTCAAAAATCTTTAACATAAAAAAAAATAAATTTAACATTGGTATGTTAAAACAAAAGAATGAAAAACACTACACTCCCAAGAGAACAGCAGAGCACAGAATCAACAGAGAATACAGTGCAACAAGAAACTTGAAAACACACACATACATAAACCTGAAAGCCAAAAGAAAACAAGCAAACAAAGAAAAAACTTTATAAGAACCTCATGACAGGGATAAACAACCACATTTCAATAATCAACCTATGAAAATGGACTAAATGCACCACTGAAAAGACACAGCATAACAAACTGGATAAAAAACCATGAGCCAATTAATTGTTGCATCCAGGAAACTCATCTCACCACAAGGGCTGCACACAGACTCAAAGGTAAAGGTTGGAAAATGAGTTTCCTGGCAAATGGATCACAAAACAAGGTAGGAGTCACAATAATAATATCACACAAAACAACCTTTAAGATATCAAAAATTTAGAGGTTCAATCCATCAAGAAGAAATATCCATAATAAATATACATGCACCCAACCCAGGAGCACCAGCATTTATAAAGCAACTACTAAGTAAACCAAAAAAGATATTGACTCTAACACTGTTATAGCAGGAGACTTGAATACCACACTAAGAGCTCTAGATAGATCTTTGAGGTAAAATTCAACAAGGAGATCCAGAACCTAAACTTGACACTCGACCAAAAAGACTTAATAGATACCTACAGATTAATCCATCTAACAACCACAGAATATGCATTCTACTCATCACCACATGGAACATACTCCAAGATCGATCACATCCTTGGCCATAAATCAAGAATAAACAAATTCTATAAGTTTAAAATCTTGTCATGCACATTCTCAGACTACGGTGGAATAAAAATAAATATCAACAC
>CAUYQG010226730.1:0-24391 GCA_963574415.1 Tarsius wallacei
TATTTGCCAACTGTATATCTGACAAAGGCCTAACATCTAGGATCTACAAGGAACTCAAACGTGCCGAAAGGAAAAAAACAAACAGCCCCATTAAAAAGTGGGCAAAAGACATGAATAGATATTTCTCAAAAGAAGACATACAGGCAGCCAACAGACACATTAAAAAGTGTTCAACCTCACTCATCATCAGAGAAATGCAAATCAAAACCACATTGAGATAGCATGTAACCCCAGTAAGAATAGCCATCATTCATAAAACAAACAACAACAGATGCTGGCGAAGATGTGGAGAAAAAGGATCACTTCTACACTGCTGGTGGGAATGCAAACTAGTGCAACCTCTTTGGAAGACAGTGTGGCAATTTCTGAAAGAACTAGAAATTGACCTTCTATATGACCCAGCAATTCCCCTTTTGGGAATATACCCGGAGGAACTCAAATCATTCTACAAAAAAGATACCTGCACACATATGTTTGTTGCAGCTCTATCTACAATAGCAAAAACATGGAACCAACCATGTTGCCCACCAAAGGTGGACTGGATTTTTAAAATGTGGTACATATACACGATAACAAACATATGGACTTCATAGCAACTTGGATGGATTTAGAGTCGATCATACTCAGTGATCTATCACAGTAACAAAGAACAGAGTACCGTATGTTTTCACTCATAAGCAGACCTTGAACAATTATTATAATACTATAAGAAAGAGATTGGCAGTAGTGGGAAACCATCAGGGGAGGGGGGGCGGGATTGGCAGTTGAGGGAAACTGCTAGAGGAGGGAGGGGCCTACCTTATCAACAAGGGTAACTGCATAATCAAGGTTTGTATACTTAACCCTGAATTGTACCCCACCCCACACCATTATAATTTTTTTTAAAAAGAAAAAAACTAAAGAAAGCTTAAGTAAATTAAAAGCTTTTCCACGGTCATGGTCAGAAAACTGAATATTGTTAAAATGATAATACATCCCAAATTGATTTATAGATTTAATGCAATGCCTATCAAAAACCTAGCTTGCTTTTTTTTTTTTTTTTTTTTACAGCAATTGACAAACTGACCCTATAATTCATATGGCAATATACAGAACCCAAGGTAGCCAAAACAATCCTGAAAAATAAGAACAAAGACGGAGGATTCACAATTTCCTCATTCCAAAGTTACTGCAAAGCTACAGAGATCAAGACAGTTTGATACTGGTACAAGATAGACATATATATCAAGGGAATAGAATGGACAGTACAGAAGTAAACTCTCGCATTTATGATGAATTAATTTTTGACAACAATGCCAAGACAATTCAATGTGGGAAGGAATCACTTTTTCAACAAATGTTGCTGAAACAATTGGATATCTGCATGCCAAAAAATGAATATGGATCCTTTTCTCACATCATACCAAAAAATTAACTCAGAGTGGATTATAGACTTATGAGCATATGTGAGAGTTAAAACAATAACATTTCTAGAAGAAAACACAGGAATGAATCTTTTGACTTGTGTTAGGTACTAATTTATTACGTATGATGCCAAAGCCACAAGTAAAAAGAGATGTCAAAATCAACCAAAATCATTAATTGTTGTGTTTCAAAGTACACAGAAAACTATGAAATACTACTGAGTAAAATAAAATAAATGAGGAAAAGATATTCAGTGACTAGAAGACCCAACATTATAAAGGTGTCAATTCTCCCCAAATGGATCTATAGATTTGATGCAGCACAATAAAAATCCTAATGGGTTTTATATGATATTTCACTAAATGATTTTAAAATTATATGAAAATGCAAAAGCAAAAATAACCAAGATATTTTGAACAAGGACAATAACATGAAAGGACCTATGCTAGAGGACAGCAAGACTGTATTGTAAAAATATGGTAATTAAAACAATTAGGTATTTGTCAGATAGTCAGAGGCCAATAGAATGTCTAGAGAGCACAGAAAAACAAAAGCCACACATATTTCAACACTTGATAGGGCAAGGTGGTGATGCACAGCAGTGGGAAAAGATGATCATTTTTGCCCCCTCCCTCCCATCTGCCTTTAGGAGCCCCCGGGTCTGTGATTTTTATCTTTATGGCTGTGTTTAGTTTCCACTTATAATTGAGAACAGGTGATATTTAGTTTTCTGTTTCTGCATCAATTCACTTAAAATAATGGCCTCCAGCTACATCCATGTTACTACAAAGGACACGATTTAATTCTTTTTTTTCAAGGCTGTGTAGTATTTCATTATACTATTATATTGTATATATGTCACATTTTCTTTTTGGGAGGGGGTTGGAGTCACACTCTGTCACCCAGCCTGGAGTGTAGTGGCACGCTCACGGCCACCCCAGCGTTGACCTACTGGGCTCCGGGGATCCTTCCATTTCAGCCTTCCAAGTAGCCAGAACTAGAGGCCTGTGCTACCATGCCTGGATAATTTTTTATTTATTGTAGAGATGAGGCCTTGACAAGTTGCCTGGGCTGGTCATTTATCAGATCTAGGAGTCTTCTGGTTTTCTAGATAGAGAATTGTATTGTCTATGAAAAGATATCATTTGATTTCTCTTTTCCTATTTGGATGCCTTTTATTTCTTTCTCATGCCTGATTGCTCTGGCTAGGACTTCCAGTAATATATTAAATAGGAATGGTAAGAGTAAGATGTCCTTGTCTTGTTCCAGCTCTTAGGGGGAATGCTTGCAGTGTTTTGTCCATTCAGTATGATGTTGACTATGTATTTGGCATGGATGGCTCTTACAATTTTGAGGTATGTTCCTTCAATGTCTATTTGGTTGAGGGGTTTTTTTAAATCAGGAAGGGATATTGTATTTTATCAAATGCTTTTTCTGTATCTATTGAGATGATCATGTGGTTCTTTTTAATTCTGTTTACATGGGGGGATCACATTTATTGACTTTTGTATTTTCAAACAAACTTGCATCCCAGAAATAATGCCCAACTAATCATGATGAATGATCTTTTTGATGTGCTGCTTGATGTGGTTTGCTAGTATTTTGTTAGGACTTTTGCATCTATGTTAATCAGGAATATTGGTCTGTAGTTTTCTTTTTGTTGTTGTTGTTGAGTCTGCCAGATTTTGGTATCAGGGTGATATTGGCTTCCTAGCATTAGGGAAAATTCAATCCTCCTTGTTTTTGAAATAGTTTCAGTAGGATCAGTACCAGCTCTACCTTGTACATCTGATAGTATTCAGTTGTGAATCCATTTGGCCCAGGATTTTTTTTGGTTGATAAGTCTTTTTTTTTTTTTTTGAGTTGGAGTCTCACTCTGTTGCCCAGACTGGAGTGCAGTGGCTGCTCCCAGCCACCACAGCCTCGACCTGCTGGGCTCCGGTGATCCTTCCTCCTCAGCCTTCCAAGTAGCTGGAACTACAGGCATGCGTTACCACACCTGGCTAATTTTTTTATCTATTGTAGAGATGAGGTCTTGCCAAGTTGCCCAGGTGGGTCTCGAACCTGTGGGCTCAGGCATTCCACTCACCTAAGCCTCCCAAGGCGTGGGATTACAGGCTGAGCCACCGAGCCCGGCTTGTTGATAAGTCTTTTATTACTGATTCAAGTGTCATGACTCATTATTAGTCTGTTCAGTGTCAATATCTTCCTGTTTCAATCTTGAGAGGTTGTGTGTTTCCATATTTTCTAGTTTACATGCATGGAGCTGTTCATAGTAGTCTCTGAGAATCTTTTGTATTTCTGTGGAATTGGCCGTAATGTTACCTTCGTCCTTTCTAATTGTGCGTATTTAGATCCTGTCTCTCTCCCTGTTTTTGTTAATCTCACCAGTAGCTATAAATCTTGTTTATCCTTTCAGAGAATGTGCTTTACATTCCATTGATCCTTTGTATGTTATTGTTGTTATGGGTCTCAATTTCATTTCTGCTGGCTTTGGGTTTAGTTTGTTCTTGTTCTTCTAGTTCCCTTAGGTGGGATGTTAGGTCACTTATTTGAGATCTTTGTATCTTGTAGATGTGTTTAGTGTTATAACATTTCCTCTTAACACTTTTTCAACATCCCAAAGGTATTGGTATGTTGTGTCTCTATTTTCACTTGTTTCAAAGAATTTTTTAAAATTTCTATCTTGATTCTGTTGATTACCCATTTGGGAGCAAGTTGTTAGTTTCTGTGTATTTGTGTGGTTCGGGGAGTTCCTCATATTCCTGATTTCTATTTTTATTCCACTGTGGTCCAAGAAGATCTTGATATGATTTTGACTTTTTTGGAATTCATTATGTCTTGCTTTATGACTGAACATGTGGTCAGTTTTAGATGTGCAGATGAGAAGAATGTATATTCTGTGGTTGTTAGGTGAAGTATTCTGTAGATGTCTATTAGGTACAATTGGTCGAGTATCAACTTTAAGTACATAATTTCTTTGTGTTTTCTGCCTTGATTATCTATCCAGTGCTGTCAGTGGGGTGCTGAAGTGCCCCATTATTATTATGTGGCTATCTAAGTCTTCCCTTAGGCTTAGTAGTAATTGTTTTATAAATCTGAGTGCTCCAATACTGGGTGTGTCTATATTTAGGATGGTCAAGTCTTCTTGTTGGGTTGATGCTTTATCATTACATAATGGCCTTCGTTGTTTTTTTTAAACTGGTTTAAAGACTATCTTATCTGATACAAGAATAGTGACTCCTGCTTTTCTTGTTTTTCATTTACTTGAAAGATCTTTCTCCAATCCTTTACCTTGAGCCTATGAGTATCATTGGATGTGAGATATGTCTCCAGAAGACAGCAGATGGATAGGTCTTATTTTAAAATTCAATTTGCCATTCTGTCTTTTAAATGGGACATTTGGGTCACTGACATTTAAGATTAGTATTTACATGTGAGGTTTTTTCTATTGTAATGTTATTAGCTAGTTACTTTGTAGTCTTCGTTGTGTGGTTGCTTTATAGGGTCTATGGGCTGTGTGTTTTTGTGGTAGGAGGTATCAGTCTTTCCATGTTGAGAACCCCTTTAAGCATGTCTTGTAGGGCCAGTCTGGTGGTGACAGATTCCCTTAGTGAATTCTTATCTGGGAAAGACATTGTTTCTCCTTCATTTAGGAAACTTAGTTTGGCAGGGAAAGTAAGTCTTGGCTGGCACTTCTTTTCTTTAAAAATGGACCCCCAATCTCTTCTGGCTTGTAAGATTTCTTCTGAGAGGTCTGCTGTTGGTCTCATGGGCCTCCCTTTATAGGTGATGTGACTCTTCTCTCAGGTTTCCTTGCTTCTATGACAGCCCCCCCACTCCAGGAGCACTTACGCCCTTCCCAGTCACTGCCACCACTGCCTCCACCCCTGCTGCTCATGGGTCATGGAGGGAGTGGGGAGATGAGGTGCTTTTACATACCTCCAGGATGGGCACTACAGTTGTGGGGTGAAAGAGCAGCCAGATTACACACTGCACAGCCCCCACCTCCATGGCTTCCTGCCAAATGGGGCTTCCTGATTCCATGACAGGCACCCTGGCACAGCACAGCTGCCTTGCTCTCACCTGAACACTGCAACTGCAGCTCTGCTTTCCTCTGAAGGCTCAACACCCAGAGGCCACTTCCAGAACCTTCCTAGTCACCACCATTGCTGCCTCTGTTCCTGCTACCTGCATGTTAGGTAGAGATTGGGCAGGTAGGCTCCTGAAAAAATCCCAATTATATACAACATACAATGCAGTCAAATCCGCAAGGGAAAAAAGAAGAAAATCTCAAAAAGCACCATTCCCAATGATAGCAAATTCAAAAAAGAAGTGTCAGCTCTTTCAGATGAGAAGAACTCAGTGCAAGCACTTTGGCAATACCAAAAGCCAGAGTGTTTCGACACCTCCAGAAGATCACACAAGCTACCAAGCAATGGATCCTAACCAGAATGAAATGTCCAAAATGACAGATATAGAATTCAGAATATGAGTGGTAAAGAAACTCAGCAAGATCCAAGAGAAAGGAGAAATCCAAAACAAAAAAGCCAGGAAGATGATCCAAGAGCTGAAAGATAACATGGTCATACTAAGAAAGAACCAAACTAAATTTCTGGAATTGAGTAATCCACTTCAATAATTTCAAAATACATTTGCAAACCTTAACAAAAGACTAGACTAATCAGAACAAAAAAATTTCAGTGCTTGAAGACCAATCCTTATAGTCAACCTAGACGAAAATGAAGAAAAATAATTTTTAAAATGAACAAAGCCTTTAAGAAATATGGGGTTTTGTAAAGAGACCTAACTATGACTTAACTGACATTCCTGAGAGAAGAGAATAGAACAATCTTGGAGAATGTATTTGAGGACATAATCCAGGAATACGTCCTCAATCTTGCTAGAGAAGTCAACATGCAAATACAAGAAATTTCTAGAACTCCTGTGAGATATTTATTACACAGGATGACCATCCCCAAAGCATAGAGTCATTAGACTATTCAAGGTCACTGTGAAAGAAAATTTTCAACCTCTAGTTCACAACACACATAAAAATCAATTCCAGATGGATTATAGCTCTAAAATTGACAATCAAAATACAAAAGTTCATCAAAGACAATATAGAAAGATTTCTTAGATAAAACAGAAAAAATACACATCCATAATGGAAATTATTAATAAATTGGACATTATTAAAATTTAAAACTTCTGTTCATTAAAAGACACCACTAAATGCATGAAAAAGCAAGCCACAGTGGATGGTTATTTGTAACACATGCTACTAATAATGGGCTTGTATTCAGAATAAAATATAAACAAAAAGCAAGAAAAAGAGCACTTGATAGAAAACTAGGTAAAAAACAGTGAATAGGAACTTTACAAATACGTATACCAATTGAGAAATGAGCATCTTAAAAGGCACTCAATCCTACGAGTCATCAAGGAAATGCAATTATAGCTACAATGACACCATTTTACACCCACCAAAATGGCAAAAATTAAAATGACTGACAATACCAAGATTGTGGAGCAATAGGGAATCCCTTAGACTATTGATAGGTGTGTAAATTAGCGCAGTCACTTTGGGAAGCACTGTGGATTATTACCTACTAAGGTATACATATGCATATCCTTTATCCAATAAATTTGTTAAATGTCTACCTTAAAAAAATGTGTGCACGTGGTACACTAGGAGGCAGGCATATAAATGTTCATAGCAGTATCATTTTAAACAGTTGAATCCAGGAAACAACCCAAATGTTCATTACTAGTAAAATGAATAAATAAATTGTATCATATTTGCACAATGGAATAACATACAACAATGAACATGAATAGACTGAAACTAGCTACATTTATCCATATGGGTAAATCTCGTAAGTAAATACAGAGTGAAAAAAAGGAAAAATAATGCACACTCTATGATTCCATTTATAAAAATAGACAAAACTAAATCATGTCTTAGAAACAAGGACATTGGTTATTAATTTGGAGGAGAGAGGGACAATGTTATGATTGGGTACAGAGGAAACTGCTGAGTCTTGATATGTTTCATACTTTTACTCAGGTGATAATTTTATGATATTTGTCCTATGATAATTCATAAAGCATTTGTATTGTGTACTTTTTGTACAGTTATAATACTTTACAATAAACTTGCATTCTATGACATATTGCTGATACTTTATTATTTATTATTAGGCTTTTCTAATAATAAAATACAGGAAATTAGGATCAAATACTTTCCCCCTTATCACCACAGGTTGCTTTTTCTAGCCTTTCTCACCGAATCTGGTATATCAGATGTCAGCCCTATGATCCTATGAGCTCATGATCACACATTGTCTTCCAGAAAAAGAAAAACTCTTCCCTTTCATTATAGAATTCAGAGATGTCCACATTATTTTACCCTGAGAGTTCCTAGACAGTGAGCAACGGTTTACAAAGAGAATAGATATGAGAGAGAAGTAACCGGCGGGACAACAGTCTTCCCTGGCTCGTTTTGATGATCTGTAGAAACTCCTCAATAGACGATTCTTAGTCATTCTTTCTAATTAGGAATTAACATCTACAAATCTTCCATTCATTGCTATAAAATAAGATACAATTTTATTGCTCTATGTATGAATTACCCACTTGCCCCAGTGGAGGTGCTTATTTCAAAAACCTCAGAAGGCCAACATACTGCCAGACAGGGGCTTAGTGAAAACTTAAAGTCATTTATCTCTTGATCTACTTGCTGAAAACCCTTGTCTCCAAATAATCCAACTTCACAAATAACTGAGGTTTGTAGTTAAGGAGAAGGATTTGAAAGATGTTACAATAAGGACTGCAATATTCGATGTATTTCATTTATAGCAGTAGTCATAGTTCATTCAAGGTAAAGAACTGGAAAAAAAAACTATTTTCTTCCTGGACTAGAGCAAATGTAAAAAGTTCTGATCACAAATAAAGTTTAGAATTTTCTAATACATGAAACCTTTTTGCAATAGGCAATTGAAAGGTCTGGGGTTATATGGATACATGCTATATAAGTATGTATATTATATAACGATGTGAATATATAAACACATCAATATATACAGCTCTCTCTCTGTGTATGTACTTTTAATATATGTTATATATCGTGACATAAGCTCACAACTTTCAATTACCTACCATAAAAAGTTTTCACCAGTATGTGTAGTTGTTATTAAGGGTTTTTTTTTTTTCAGGCATTAGACATGACTTTTCCCCAAAAGATGTAATCAAGTCTATGTATTATCCCCAGTAGATGAAATCAAGTCTATGTAGTAATGCCTACAAAACACAGGATTAACTGTGCTCTTCCAAACAGAAGTCCTAAAATAGTCTTTTTAGGAAAAAAAGGAACTTTTTTCATCATGGGTTAACTTTTCATTTTAATTTTAAAATTTTATCAAATTTTACAACTCTGAGCTGCTAAGGAAGCTTTTTAATTGTTTCCTGCCTATGACCATTTTCTTCAGACTTGCCTTTATCTCTCTTCTGCAAAGACCCACTGCCTGCTTTTCCTGAATAAACAATTATTTAAATCATTACATAGAGTTATTAAATCCATGTTTTGTTTAGTTAGAAAGTTTTGGAAGGTAGAGAGAAGTGGACCATGTTCCAAAGAAGTAAATGTAACTGAAGAAGGAATCCCTCAGTAGAAGAGAATTCATATTGCCAACAGATAGGCATATAATTTTACCAGCCTTAAGCAGCGTATGGGACACATGTGACGACTGGCTGCACTAGAGTGCAATTTCAGTGAGTTCTGAGAGTTACGTAAGAGTGTTGAGGTAAACCTTTCACACAGATGAATGTAAAAAAATAGATTTCACTCATTTGTTCGTTCAACATATATATATTGAAAATCTATCATATGAAAGTCATTGCACTTGAGGCTAAATTAGTGAAAAATATTACAGCAGTCCACTGAAAGAAAAACAGAAAGACTTATACAAAAGTAAATGCCAATTTAAGTTTATGCTTCGACACAGATAAAAGCATTTTTCTTTGAAAATAAAGTCAGGAACAAGATGACAATGAGACGTATTCCTGAATTTCTCCATTACTCTCATCAGATGTAACCCAGACTATGGCCCTGTTTGTCTAGGAGACATTATCCTGAAGTATAGATGTACACAGATGGAGTTAATTAGATGCCCTTGAGCTAGGCTTACCTCCTCCAATTGCCCTGACTTTGATGGAAACATCATTCAAGAAACTGACCCTCTAATAGCAATCCCTGAGAATCCACAGTCTGTTAAGAAAATGGAGGAAACAGAAGGGATTTCTATCACACCAAGAGTCTGAAGTCTTCTATTTCAGAATATTGCAAAGTGGAATCTCTACGATGCCAGGTGCTATAGCCCAAGAGATGATGCAGATGCATTAATAAGTACTATATTTTCTACTCAGATAAATTGAGCTCAACTAAGCACATATAAGTAGACAGCAAACAGAAGACAGAGTTTTCCTTAAATCTTAAAAACATGGCGTGCTATTTGTCTTGCCGAAATAGATACCAGCTCAGTATTACCATACATATAATTACCATTGCTCTAAAAGCAAAATAAACATAAAATAATAATTCTTCATTTCCTGAGAGACAAAAGTGGGGTATTTATATATTTTATTTTCTTGTTGAAAATTCATTTGGCCTTCATTTTACTAAATATGTAGGTGTAAGATACAAAACATCCTGTAAGTATAGCAAGGAATTTAAAACACAAAGGAAGGTGGGTTCTTCCTCAACACTGTATCATGAACTCTTAGTCAACACTAAGAAAAAGAAAGGAGTTCAGAAAGGATAACAGGGGTGTGTTTCCCAGCTGAACAGTTGGCCTTTCTTTCTCATAAGGAGAGCTTCTCCCAACTCCCCTTCCCTGTATCTGCTGTCTCTAGGATTACCCTTAACCCTTGACCAGCACAGGGTTGAACAACGCAGGTTTTTGATTTGCATTTTCTAGATGATTAGGGATGTTGAACATTTTTTCAAGTGCCTGTTGACCATTTGTATGTCTCCTTTAATAAAATGTCTATGCAGATCATTTGCCCATTTTTAATATATTTACTTTTTTTTGCTGTTGAGTTATTCGAGTTCCGTGTGTGTGTGTGTGTGTATGTGTATTTGAGTTATCAATCCCTTGTCAGATAAATAGTTTGCAAATATTTTCTACCATTCTGTAGGTTGTCCCTTTACTCTGTTGATTGTATGTCACCAGGGATGTATCCATTGATTCTAGGGTTACCAATTTGTTGGCATGTAGTTGTTCATAATAGTCTCTAACGATTCTTTGTATGTCTGTAGTGACAATTATAATGTTTCCTTTTCATCTCGAATTTTATCTGTTTGGGTCTTCTCTATTTTTTCTTAATTAGTCTAGCACAAGTTTTGTCAGTTTTATCTTTTTAAAAAACCGACTTTCATTTCATTGCTATTTTGTATTGCTTTAGTCTTTTCTGCTGTGATCTCTATTATTTCTTTCCTTCTACCAATTTTGGGTTTAATTTGTTCTTGCTTTTCTAGTTTCCTGAGCTGTATTATTGAATTGTTTATTTTAAGTCTTTGTACTTTTTTGACAGAAGCATTTATTTGTATAAACTTCCCTCATAGAACAGTTTTTGCTATACCCTATAGGTTTTGTTATGCTGTTTCATTTGTCTCAAGGAATTTTATTTTATTTTTATTTTTGAGAAAGCAGGATTTATTGAGAGGACAGAAAAGCTCCCACAGTGGGAGGAGACCTGAAGGAGCTGCCCTCAAGGAATTTTAAAATTTTCTTTTCAATTTCTTCATTAGCTATTCACTGTTCAGGGATATGTTGGTTTCTTGTTTTTTTAAAACAATATTTGATATGATTTCAGCTTCTTAAAATTTATTAAGACTTGCTTTGTGACCTAATATATGGCCTGTCCTGAAGAATGTTCTATGTGCTGATGAGAAGAATGTGTATTCTTCAGCTGTTGGATGGAATGTTCTGTAAATGTCTCTTAAGTCCATTTGATCTATAGTGTAGTTTAACTCCAATATTTCATTTTTGATATTTTCCCTGGATGATCTATTGTTGAAAGTGGGGGAAGTCCCCTGCTATTATTGTATTGCAACCAATCTTTCCCTTTAGGTCTATTAATTTTTTTTAATGTATTTGGGTGCTCTGGTGTTGGGAGCAAATATATTTACAATTGTTATGTCCTTTTACTGTGTTGACCTCTTTATCGTTATATAATTGCCTTGCTTGTCTTTTTTTAAACTGTTCTTGACTTAAAGTCTGTTTTATCTGATGTAAGATTAGATAATTCTGCTCTTTTTCGGTTTCCAATTGCATGGATTATCTTTTTTCATCTGTTCGTATTCAATCTATACATGTCTTTATAGGTGAAGAAAGTGTCTTGTAGACAGCACATAGTTGGGTCTTGTTTTTTAAACCATTTAGCCACTCTATATCTCTTGATTGAAAAATTTGATCCATTTATATTTAAGGTAATTATTGATAGGTAAGCATTTACTACTGCCACTTTGCTACTTGTCTTTTGGTTGTTTATAGATCCTTTCTTCCTTTTTTTCTCTCTGATTGTCTTCCTTTGTGGTTAAGTAATTTTTCTCTAGTGATATTTTCATTCTGTGCTAATTCTTTTTAGTATATCTACTATAATTTTTGCTTCTTGGTTACCACGAGGCTTACAAATACCATTTTACAGTTATAAAAGGTTATTTTGAATTAACAGTAACTTTGATTGCAAAGAGAAAAAAATAACAAAAACAAACTCTGTACTTTAGCACTATCCTCCCTCACATTTTGACTTTTTGATATTTCAATTTATAACTTTTTATATCATTTATCTCTTAACCAATTGTTGTAGTTATTATTTTGTTTTGCCTTTTAGCCTTCATTCTTAAGATATAAGTGGCATACTTACCCCAATTACAATATTAGAATATTCTAAATGTGCTTATTTTCTTTATTTTGCCAGTAAGCTTAATACCTGCAGGATTTTTGTTGCTGTTGTTGTTTTCACATTAGCATCCATTTCTCTCAGATTGAAAAAAAATCCTCTTAGCATTTTTTTTGAGTTGGGGTCTCACTTCGTCACCCAGGCTGGAGTGTAGTGACATGCTCATGGCTACCCCAGCACCAACCTGCTGGGCTCAGGTGATCCTTCTGCCTCAGTCTTCCAAGTAGCCAGAACTACAGGCATGCACTACCACACTCAGCTAATTTTTTGATTTATTGTGAAGATGAGGTCTCGCCAAGATGCCTAGGCTGTTCTCGAACCTGTGGGCTCAGGAAATCTGCTCACCTTGGCCTCCTAAAGTGATGGGATTGCAGGCTTGAGCCACTGCACTCAGTTAGCATTTCTTTTAAGACAGATCTGGTGTTGATGAATTCTCTCAGAAGAGACTCTTTAACTCTCCCTCATGTTTGAGGAAAGCTTTGTTGGGTACAGGATTCTTGGCTAGCAGTATTTTTTTTTTCCTTCAGCACTTTTAATATAGCATTCGACTTTCTATTGGTCTGCAGGGTTTCTGCTGAAGAATCCACTAAAGGCTGTGTTGGTGCTCCACTGAATATGATGTGTTTCTTTTCTCTTGCCACTTTTAATTATTCTTTCCTTGTCTGATTTTGCTAATTTTTTCCCTTTTCTTATTTTTATTAATTTGATTATGATATTCCTTAGGGATTTCCTCTTTGAATTGAATTGTATTGGTGATCTCTGTACCTGAATGGTATCATATTTCTCCAGATTTAGGGAAATTTCCACCATTATTTTCTTAAATACGCTTTCTAGCCCTTTTTCTCTCTTATCTCCTTCAGAAATTTCTATAAAGTTAAGATTTAGTTTGCTTGATGGTGACCCTTAATTCTTTAGGCCCTGCTCACTTTTTTTTATTCTTACTTTTTGTTCATTCCTCTGAGTAATTTCATATGTTCTATCTTGAAGTTC
This sequence comes from Tarsius wallacei, assembly GCA_963574415.1. Classification (NCBI taxonomy): domain Eukaryota; kingdom Metazoa; phylum Chordata; class Mammalia; order Primates; family Tarsiidae; genus Tarsius; species Tarsius wallacei. The sequence continues at coordinate 13,360 of CAUYQG010226730.1, forward strand.
ACTAATTCCCTCTTGTTTGATCATGTCTGCTATTGAAGCTTTCTGCTGAGTTTTTCAATTTAGTTATTGTATTCTCTGTGTTTAGGATTTCTATTTGCTTTTTAAAATTGTTTCTATTTATTTGTCAAATTTCTCATTTTGTTCCTGGCTGGTTTACCAAATTCTATTTAATTTTCTACCCATATTTTCTTGTGATTCCCTTAATTTATAGCAGAATTATTATGAATCCTCTGACTGATACTTAATATATCTTCAATTATTTGGGGTATATTTCTAGAGCTTTGTGCATTTGAAAAGATAGCCACCTCTTTCAGTTTTTGCAGGTGATCTTTGCTGTTGTCAGACCTTCACTACTTGGTTTCAAAACTTAAAGACTGGCCTATTGTTTCTCACTCCCCCCACCCCATAATTCTGGGGAGGACTTACAGTGAATGCCAGAAATTAAACACTGCCCTGGTACTATATTGCTCTCCTGTCATTATTTCCCATCTGAGAACTTAATCCTAACCCTTTAGTAGTTTCCAAGCCAGGAGAAAGCTCCATATAAGCACGTGAGCTTTGAGGAAAAACTGGCCAGACATCCAGGCCTTCACACAGATTGTGCCCCCTGCAGGACTATGATGCCAACTAGTCTCTTCAATTTGGCATCCGCTGATCTAAGTGCATAGTAGCTGCCAAGATCCATGTGTCAGTTACTGCAATCAGTACCCAGCTTGGTGATCCCAATTTACCCTAGGTGGTTCAGCTCTCTGGCACTCTAAATGGTTCCCATTGGATGAGACCAGAATGGGTTTTCCTCAAAGATTCCCAGATTGATGGGGGAACTGAATGTCCACCTCTATTTCCTTCTTCTCACCTCAGAAACTGTGAGTTTAGGGAAATGCTCTGTGACTAGCATTATGCCAGCATGAGGAAGGGGCTGGTGCAGTCTGAAATGACTGTTTCTCTTACCAGTCATGACTTCTCTTGATTTTGTGAGCCCAGGGTATTTCTTCACTTCTTCTCTGAGTTCTGGTGAACTCAGGGTAGTATTCTTGCCTTTTTTAATGGTTTCTAGTTGTATTTTTGTCAGGGCAGTGGTGCCATGGAAACTTCTATTCTGCCATCTTGCTGATGTCAAAACAAAACAAAACAAAAAATCATAATTTCTTATCAGCAGTTATAGCCCCCAAAATTTTTTTCTTAAAAAAGGATAAAAAGATAAAAATATGCTTTAACTCGGAAAATTTATTCAATTCAAATCCTAAAGAGTGATGACTTTAAAGACCAAATAAAAGCAACTGGAACAGGATTTTCAGAATGGAGGTGTGGGTAACTTGACCATTGCATGGGGGTAGAGGAGAGTAGGAAATAAGACTACTTTTGAGACTTCCTAGATATTGGGCTTTGCAGAGAAAGGCAGCTATTGAAAATATGCTCATTATTATATTCATTAAATTACCAGCATCATTCTTCTCAGACCTGGAAATGACAATACAAAAATTCATATGGAAACATAAATGACCACAAATAGCCAAAAGTTGGTTCTTACAAAATGTCAACAAAGTTGACATAATTTTAGTTAGACTTAGGAGAGACAGCACTCAAATTTCTAAAACCAAAATCAGGAATACAAGAGGGGCATCACTACCAATCTTACAAAAATTAAAAGAATTTTAGAGGAATAATATTAACAACTGTATGCCAATAAGTTAGATAACTTAGATTAAATGGACACATTTCTAAGACACAAACTAACTGAAGAAGTAGAAAATCTCAGATGAATTTGAGAAAGCTATTAAGAAACAAAAATAGAAAAATTCAAGAAGAAAATAAAATATCAAATAGACTTATAACAAGTAAAGAGAATGAATTAGTAATTTTTAAAGTTTTCACAAAGTAAAGTACAGGCCAAGATGGTCTCACCAGTTAATTCTATCACACATTTAAAGAATTTACACAAATCTTTCACAAACTTAAACAAAATTAGAAACAATGTTCTAACTCTTCTATGAGGTTAGTATTACATGACATCACAATAAAAGAAAACTATAACTTATGAAGATAGATGCAAAAATCTTTTTTTAAACCCTAGTAATACAAATTTAGCAACATATAAAAAGATTATCAAAAAGGATTATACAAATGACCAAGTGAACATTCATTTATTCCAGGAATATAAGGTTGATCTAGCATCCAAAAATCAGTTAATGAAATATACCATATCAGTAAGATTAAGGAAAAAATCCACATGATCATTTCAATAGATTCAGAACAATCATTTGACAAAATCCAACTGTTCTCCCATGATAGATACATGTAGACAAATATAAGTAGAAGGGAACTTTTTAATTTACCAGGGGGTATTTATAACAAATGCACAGCTAACTTAATACTTAAAGTTAAAGGACTCAAAGCTTCCCCCTTAGATCAAGAACAAGAATGGATATCTGCTCTCCTATTCAACAATTGCTAGAGATGATAGCCAAAGCAATAGGCAAGAAAAAGAAATAAAAAGAATTGAGATTGAAAATGAAGAAGGAAAACTATCTCTGTTTGCAGATGACAAGACAATGTATCCGGAAAATCCTAAGCACATCACTAAACACTATAAAAACAGACGATTCTTGGGAAGATGGTGGGGAGCCAGTCGGACTGAGTCCCAGTGTGAATGAGTGTATGGAAATTTTTGCATAGTGTTAGCGAGTAAGTGGGCATGTGAGTGGCTGATGGAGTGGGGACTCAGGAGCAAGTGACCAGGGCTCTCCTGGTGAAGCAGCTGGTGCCACAACTGCCCTGCTTGGTCCCTAGCACTTTCCAGAGCACATAAGCTGAGTGTCATTTTTAAAAAATCAACAAAACCCTTTGGGTAGAAGCTGCTGGGAGAAACTGCCTACTCCAAGCTCTGCTTCACTACTGCAGCACCTAACCTAACACTGGCAGCAAGGGCTGCAGAGGAAACACAGTGAGGGAACCCATAGGCAGAGCCCCTCTGGAGAAGACAAAAGAGGCACCCTGCCACCATATTGAAAACTGGACAGGAAAGTGCTCTTACTTGTTCACCATGAGAAACAGACCCAACCCAAGCTTTGTGACTGGTGGATTAACTACTCGGGAGGTGATCGTGACTCAGAGGGAATATCCTGAATGCACAAATTCTGGAGAGACAGGACAAGAGACAGAGTCTCAGGCATCCCACCCCTACCCTGATTCAGCCATGGGAAAAAACAGTGTGGCCAGAAAAGAATGAGGAAGACCTCCAAAGAGATCAGTGCTGAGTCTGGGGCTAACTCAACACCTTCCTCCCCAGCAATCCTCTGAACATTAGACCCACATGGCTGGGGCATGACTGAGAAGGATGAACCCAGGTGGAGTCTGGATGTCAGCCACAATAGGAGGACTCAACTCCAGGATAAGCCTGTCTGGGGTGTTCCCTGCCAGTACATGGGGAAGAGACAATCCCACACCTCACCACTGGAGGGGATCCCCCTGACCATACTAGAATGAGAGAGGAGGACAGAAGCCCCACCCACCCCACTGCCCCCTCCTCCTTCCCTGGGCTGGACACTGGGGAGATTGGGAATGAGGCTGAAGCTCTGCAGAAGCCAGCAGAGAGGAACAACTAAGAACCTGCCACAAGAGGGCAGCTTTTTGTTTGCTTGCTAGTTTTTACATTGTTTAATATTTCTCATTTGTGCATGAATGTGTATGTGAGGGTTCAATCCTCCCACTCCTTTTTCCTTTTTTTTTTTTTTCTGTTTATGTGTGTACGTGAAAGATCAAGTGTTCATCTTTCAGGTGTTTTTTTTTGTTTTGCTTTTTTGTTCGTCTTTTTTAGTCTAATGTGCATGTTAATACATGTGTGAGGGTTTGATTTGAATTCCTTTTACTTTCTCTTTTTTCTTTTCTTTTTTTTTCTCTCTTTTTCTTCTTTCATTTTGGGTTGGGCATGTGTGTGTGTTTGATTTTCCTGTTTTTTGTCATTTTTGTTTTGTTTTGCTTTGCTGTTATTCCAGTTTGTTTTGGTGTGTGTGTGTGTGTGTGTGTGTTTAATTGTTTTTTGCTTTGGTTTCTGCTCTTGTTGTTCTGTGTTTTTCTTTTATTTATTTTAGAAAGCAGGATTTATTGAGAGGACAGAAAAGTTCCCAGTGGGAGGGGACCCAAGGGGGTTGCTTATTTATTTTTTAAATTTTTTGTCCATCTTATCTCATTCTACCTTTCTCTGTTCTCCTAATTGCTGTTACTGTACCTTGGACTCAGGGGGTACACACATGTACCCACTGCATCATCATATAGAGTGGTGATGGGGAGTGGGTCTCAGGGAACCCATACCACAATCAGTGAACATTGTGATTTGCAAGTGGTTTCTGAATCCTAGCTCCCCATCCTCCACCTTATTTGATTTTCAAAACTACAAGAGACAGCAAAGCTTCCCACCCACAGCCCTGTTTCAAAATAGAACAAATTCAGAGCCCTGGTCAGGGAAGAACAGAGGGCTGAACAAACATTAGAAATGAAAGCCTCTCTCACTGCCACTGAATAATGGAACTAAAGAGAAAAGAGTGAGATGTGTCACAAATGAGAAAAAAATCAACAGAAAAACATAGCTAATTCCCAGTGTTACAAAGAGAAAATGCCTGAAAAATCAGACCTCAGAACCCAAACAATGGAAGTCACCAATGACTGATCTAAGAATATAGCAAGGATTAGGGAATGGATGGAATAAGTGAATAAGACTCAAGAAAGAAAAGATACAACACTGAAAGAATTTGTAACAGAGATTTTGGCCACTAAAAAATTCATCTAGGAAATAAATAACAAGATGACAAGCATGGAAAGCAGAATTAATCAAGCAGAAGAAAGAATCTCAGAACTTGAAGACAAAAACATGGAATTAACCCGATCTGTAAAAAACACAGAAAGAAAACTCAGAAAGAAGGAACAAAGCCTCCAAGAGATATGTGATTGTAGTAGGAGGCTGACCCTATGCCTGATTGGTATCCCAGAAGAAGAAATGAAAATGGAGAACACCTTGGAGCAACTATTCCAGGAGGTTATCCAAGAAAAATTTCCCCATCTCACCAGAAATGTGACCATCCAAACACATGAGATACAGAGAACCCCTGCAAGACATCATGAGACACATGGTAATTTGACTACACAAAGTAGGAAGAAAAGAAAAAAATCCTAAAGGCAGCAAGAGAGAAAGTTCAGACTACCTACCAGGGAAAACCAATCATAATAGCATACAGACCAATCAGTAGAAACACTACAAGCTAGAAGGGACTGGAGTCCAATATTCAATTCCTCAAAGATAAACGATTTCAACCAAGAATATCCTACCCATCCAAGCTCAGCTTCATCAGCGAGGGTGAATTAAAATCATTCCAAGTTATCCAATCCCTAAGAGATTATGCAGCTTCCAGCTTTCTACAGGAGATGCTTAAAAAGATATTAAGCACAGAAGAAAGAAAAAAAAGAATGACCACGCACTTCCCAAGAGAACAGCAGAACATAGAATCAACAGAAAATACATCATGACTGCAAACTTGAAAACACACACACATACACCAACCCTAAAGCTAAAAGAAAACAAACAGACAATGAAAAAATTTTATGATTTCAGCAAGATGGCAACGGGACAAGTAGGACTATGAGAGTCTCCACAAAAGCCACGTCCATAAAGACTTTCTGCATAAGTGAGTGTGTGCCCGTGGGTGAGTGAAAGTTCATCTGAGGGAAGACTCAGGTTCATGCACCCAGGGCTATCCTCCGGAGGTGATGCAACCCCCCACCACCCTGAGATTGGAGCCGCCAGCACACAAGATTGTCTGCTGCTCTCAGGGCTCTCTTGAGAAAAGGCTGCCAAATACAGCTGATGCTTACCACCTGGAGCCTGGCCCACACCATCCCCTGTGACAGCAGAACAGCTGGAGCCCTGAATCCATGGAGAGAGCAGGTTGGGGAGAGCTGGAGAGGAGCCCTACCATTGGTGAGGAAACACCAGCCAGAGCCATTTTCTCTATCCCGAGACCAGGCAGAGACCTGCATTGCCCTGCCCAGCTCCACCCAGCCTCCAACCTAGGACCTAGAGGTTATCTCATCAAACTTGGAGAGACAGGCGCACCTCCCCACACTGGAACAGGCACAGACATGTCAGATCTGAAAAGGAGACTTGACAACAGCGGCAGCAAACTGGGTGAGTCCAGATCTGATCCACCCTCCTCCCACAGTAGCATGTGGGGCATCTGACCCACGCTGAGAGCAACCCTATCAGCTACACTGAGAGCAGAGAGGCAGAGGGGAGGGGCTGGAGACCAGAGATGAGAGGAAGTTGAAGTTACAGCAACTACCTCAGAATGAGTTTTGTTTGTTTGTTCTACTTGGGTTTTTTTGGTTTCTTTGTTTTTTGTTTAAGTTTTTTTTTTCTTTTCCTCTTCTTTTTGTTTTTGATTACATTTTGTAATTGATTTGTTTGTTATTTTATTGCTATTTTTTTAGACTTCCTGTTTGTGTATGGGTATTTTTAAGGGCAAGTACATTAGTGGGGGGGGGTGGGAGGTCACACACCTATCAGCAGGTACTGGGATCTGCAGAGAGTTTCTGAATCACAGCTCCCCCCCAATTAAATCTCAAAATTGCAAAAAATACAGCACCCCCCCACCCCAGCCTAGCTTCAGAATTGAACAAAGCCAGAGGATCTACATATGGAAGAATAGAAGATTGAGGAAACAGACGTAAAAGCTAACCCCCTCACCCCAACCCTGAACAACAGAATTAAAGAAGAGGCAAAAAAGAAGGGAGGAAAATCTACACAAGAAAAGGAAAACCAAAGGAAGAATATGGGCCTCACACAGACCCCTAGGAGATCAGCCACTGAGAATACAGACTTCGGAATGCAAACAATGAAGAGCCCCCAAAATGATTGGTCTCAAACCAAAAACCCAGATATCAAGACATTGATAGAGAGAATAAACAGAATTGAGGAGATATAAGAGGAAAGAATGAAGGAGTTGATAACTGAGATAACAGCAATAAAGAATACAGTGAATGAAATAAATTACAAACTGATAAGCATGGAAAGCAGAATTAACCAAACAGAAGAAAGAATCTCAGAGCTTGAGGACCAAAATACGGAACTAATCCAAAATGTTAAAAACATAGAAGCTTTAAAAAAACCAGAACAAAACCTTTGAGAGATGACCAATTATTTCAAGAGGGAAAACCTAAGATTAATTGGAATTCCTGAGGCAGAGAGACAGAGACCACCCTTGAACAAACATTCCATGAAATTTTATAAGAAAACTTCCCCCATCTCATCAGTGTTGTGACCATTCAAACACAAGAGATTCAGAGAACCCCTGCAGGACAAGAAATGAGAAGAACAACTCCTAGACACATAGTAATTCACCTACACAAAGTAGGTATAAAAGAAAAAATCCTAAAGGCAGCTAGGAACAAAGGTCAGACTACCTGCCAGGGAAGACCAGTTAGAATAGCAGCAGAATGATCTACAGAAACAATTCCAGCTAGGAGAGCTTGGAGTCCAATCTTCAAAGTTCTCAAAGATAAACAATTTCAACCAAGAATTACCTACCCAGCTAAGCTAAACTTCATCAGTGATTGAGAATTAAAATCTTTCTCAGACATTCAATCCCTAAGAGCTTACGCTACCTCCAGACCAGCTCTACAAGAAATACTTAAGAAAGTATTAAACACAGAAGAAAGGAAAAAAAAAGAATGACAATGCCCTTCCAAAGAATGCAGGAAAAAGACTGAAAACACACATGAATCAAACCAAAAATCCAAAGAAAGACAACAAACAAACAGCAGCAGCAGCAACAACAAACTCTGTAAGAACCTCATGACAGGGATAAACACTCACATCTCAATAATTAGCTTGGGCTGGGCATAGTGGCTCAAGACTATAATCCCAGCCCTTTGGAAGGCTGAGGTGAGGGGATTGCCTGAGCTTAAGAGTTCGAGAACAGCCTGGGCAACTTGGTGAGACCTCATCTCTACAATAGATCAAAAAATTAGTCAAGTGTGGCAGCACACACCTGTAGTTCCGGTTACTTGGAAGTCTGAGGTGGAAGGATCACCTGACCTCAGCAGGTCGATGCTAGGGTGGCTGTGAGTGTGCCACTGCACTCCAGTCTAGGCAACAGAGTAAGACTCCAACGCAAAAAAAAAAAAATTAGCTTGAATGTGAATGAACTAAATGCACCACTGAAAAGATACAGAATGGCAAAATGGATAAAATATCATGAGACAACAATATACTGTCTCCAAGAGACTCATCTCACCAGAAAGGATACTCACATAATCAAAGTAAGAGGATGGGAAACAAAATACCAGGCAAACAGAACACAGAAGAAAGCAGGAGTCGCGATCTTAATATCAGAGAAAATACCCTTTAAGCTATCCAAAATTAAAAAGATACAGAAGGTCACTATATAATGATAAAAGGTTCAATCCATCAACAAGAAATATCCATCCTAAACAAATATGCACCCAACATAGGAGCACCAACTTTCATAAAGCACCTTCTAGGTAAACTTAGAAAAGATATTGACTCTAACACTATCTTAGCTGGGGACTTACACAGCCCCAGACAGATCATTAAGACAGAAAATCAACAAGGAGACCTAGAAACTCAATGTGACACTTGACCAAATGGACTTAATTGATACCTACATGACACTCCAGCCAACAACCACGGAATATACATTCTACTCATCACCACATGAATCATACTCTAAGATCGTCCATATCCTTGACCATAAATCAAGAATAAACAAATTCCATAAGACTGAAATACTGTCATGCACCTTTTCAGACCACAGTGGAATAAAAAAATATCAACAACAACAAAGTTCCTCCAAAACCCACAAAGACATGGACACTAAACAGCATGATGCTAAACAACTCCTGGGTCAACATGGAAATTTTAAAAAATCAAAACAGAAACTAAAAGATACCTGGAAAAATATAAAAATGAAGAAACATCTTACCAAAACCTCTGGGATGCCATGAAAGCAGTATTAAGAAGGGAGTTCATATCTCTACAAACACATATGAAGAAAATGGAAAGATGATAAGTTAACAGCCTAATAAATCACCTAAGGAAGCTGGTAAAGCAAGATCACCAAAACCCTAACTTCAGCAGAAGAATCCAGATCACCAAAATAAAAACACACTTCAGGACATAGAAGACAAAAAGATAATACAAAAAATCAACAAAGCAAAAACAAGTTCTTTGAAAGGATAAACAAGATTGATGGACCCCTAGCTAGACTGACCAAGAAAACAAGAGAAAAAGCTCAAATAAACACAATCAGAAATGCAAAAAATGAAGCCACAGCTGACCCCAAAGAAATACAAAATATAATTAGAGACTACTATGTACACTTATATGGAAACAAACTTGAAAACCTAAAGGAAGGAAATGGAGAACTTTCTGACATCACACAACCTCCCTATGTTGAAACAAGAAGAAATCAAGACCCTAAATAGACCAATAACAATCCAGGAAATTGACTATTTCATAAGAAAACTACCTACCAAAAAAAGTCCTGGACCAGATGGCTTGCCCCAGCAGAATTATACAAAACACACAAGGAGAAACTGATACTAATCCTATTGGAAGTATTCCAGGCAATCAAGAAAGATGGAACTCTCCCCAAATTATTTTATGAAGCTAACATCACATTGATACCCAAACCAGGTAGAGATCCAAAAAGAATGAGAACTACAGGCCAATATCCTTGATGAACATAAATGCTAACATTTTCAACAAGATCCTAGCAAATTGTATCCAACGACACATCTCAAAAATTATTCACCATGAATAAGTAGGCTTCATTCCCAGCAATCAGGCTGGTTCAACATTTGCAAGACCATAAATGTAACTTAATACATCAACATATGTAAAAACAAAAACCACATGATCGTATCATTAGATGCAGAAAAAGCTTTTGATAAAATCCAGCACCCCTTCTTGATAAAAACCCTCAAACATCCAGGCATAGATGGAACATACCTCAAAATAGTAAGTGCCATCTATGATAATCAGGGGTATCCAAATAGGGAAAGAAGGAGTTACATTATTCCTCTTTGCTGATGATATGACCCTATACCATGAAATCCAAGAGAATCTGTCAAAAACCTGCTTTTACTTTGGCAAAGTCTTGGGGTACAAAATAAATGTGCAAAAGACAGTTGCATTCTTATACACCAACAACAAACAGAGAACCAAATAAAAAGAACAATCTCATTCACAGTAGCCACACACACACAAAAGAAATACCTTGGGATCTTCCTAACCAGAGATGTGAAACACCTTAACAATGAAAACTACAAAACACTACTCAAAAAAATTCAAGAAGACACAAACGAATGGAAAAATATTCCATGCCCACAGGTAGGAAGAATCAACATTGTTGTTAAGATGTCCATCCTACCAAAGACAATCTACACATTTAACACAATATCCATTAAATTGCCAACATCGTTCTTCTCAGACCTGGAAATGACACTACAGAAATTCATACAGAAACATAAACAACCACGTATAGCCAAGACAATCCTAAGCAAAAGAAACAAAGTGGGAGGTATCACACTTCCAGACTTTAAACTTTGCTATAAGGCTACAATAATCAAAAGTCTGGTATTGGTACAAGAAAAGGCATAAGACCAATGGAACAGGATAGAGATTCTGGATGCAAAACCTCAATTTCTCAACCAATTCATCTTCAACAAACTTCCACCAACAACCACTGGGAGAGGAGAACCTATTCAGCAAATGCTGCTGGGAAAACTGACTGACTACAAGCAGAAGATTGAGACAGGACCCCTACCTATCACCATACACAAAAATCAACTCTGAATGTGTCAAAGACCTAAACAAAAAACCTCAGACTATAAGAATCTTAGAAAATGCAGGAAACATCCTTATGGAAATTGGAACCGAAAACCAATTTCTGATCAAAACCCCAAGCGCCTATGTCATAAGACATAAGATAGACAAGTGGAACTTCATCAAACTGAAAAG
>CAUYQG010226731.1:0-10556 GCA_963574415.1 Tarsius wallacei
GCCGGAGCCCAGCAGGTGGAGGCTGCGGTGGCCGGGAGCGGCCACTGCACTCCAGTCTGGGTGACAGAGTGAGACTCCAACTCAAAAAAAAAAAAAAAATTTGAGAAAAAAACGCATTTTAGAATTAGGTCTAATTGATCATGAAAAATACAGCCTGAGATAACAAGAAGATCCTAATGTTGGCTTAACAAATACTGTGATCTTTTAAAACCGATTATTTTGCTTAAAACATGATGAAGAGAAAGATTTACTGTCATTGGAGTTGATGTTCACATTCTTTTCTTCATTGATTGACTGACTGATTGATTGATTGAGTCAGGGTGAAACTCTCTCTCTCGCCCAGGCTGGAGTGCAGTGGCACAGTCATGGCTCACCGCAGCCTCGACTTCCTGGGCTTAGGTGCTCCTTCCGCCTCAGCTTCCCAGTTTTTTGATTTTTTGTAGAGATTATTGACATATTGTTGCCGATGTTGCCTAGGTTGGCCTTGAGCTCCTGGGCTCAACGAATCCTCCCACCTTGGCCTCCCAACGTGCCGGGATCACAGGCGTGAGTCACAGCACCCAGCTGATGTCCACATTTAAAATAGGAAACTATTTCTAACTGTGTGTGTGTGTGTGTGTGTGTGTGTGTGTGTGTGTGTGTGTTGCTCCATCAGCTGGATTCCGCATTTACTTGACACGAATTCTAACGGAGGGGACTGGATTCGGGCACATTTTGGTGTGTTTCTCGCCCATTTTTTTTTCTTTTTTTTTTTTTTGAGTAGGAGTCTCACTCTGTCACCCAGTCTGTCCACTACAGACTGGAGTGTAGTGGCCGCTCCTGGCCACCGCAGCCTCGACCTGCTGGCCTCTGGCGATCCTTCCGCCTCAGCCTTCCGAGTAGCTGGAACTACAGGCGTGCGCTACCACGCCCGGCTAATTTTTTGATTTATTGTAGAGATGAGGTCTCGCTTGCCCAGGCGGGTCTTGAACCCGCGGGCTCAGGCAATCCACTCACCTCAGCCTCCCAAGGCGCGGGATTACAGGCTGAGCCACGGAGCCCGACTCTCTCCCATCTTTTGTAGCAGGGCCCCACTTCCCCAGTTGTTTACTTTGAGGGCAATTTCTGAGCTAACCCAATGGGCACTTGAGAGAGAAGCTCTTTCATAAGACTGAGCTCAGAACCAAGCCAAAAATACCACCACGTGGGGAAGGACTCAGCACTGGAAACACTGCGACGTGTGTGTGTCGTCCAAGGCTTTTGGCTTCTAACTGCCACGGGGAGCTCACCGCTGATGCCTCTGAGTCCCAGGAAGCAGGCTTTGATGACATCGCGTGTGGGGGAGGCTGGAAAGAGTGCTCATGTGTCTTAGAAACACGACTTTCCTGCCTTGTCTCGCTCCCTTTCCTGAGTGCTTTCTCAGGGTCAAGCTCTCCTGGGGCCGTTTCGGTTCTCGGGCCCTCTGACCGTACTAAAAAAGGCCCGCTGATGTAAATTGTCTCTTCTCAAAGAGCATTTGGAGAAGAGAGGGGAGGACTTGAGGTGGATGGCATTGGCCCTCTGAGAGTCCCCATCTTCCCCTGATCCCATGTGGAAGGGTCTACTTCAGGAGGACATTTCCAGAACTTTCCAGAAAGGTCCTCGGCTAACAGTTCAGAGGATTTCTGCAGTCATTTTTTTCTCCAGGGGAGCAAAGCTCTTTCCCAGGGCCTCCTCTGGGTGCCAGTGTCACAGCTGTCCTCACGGATGGGGCATCCTGATGGTGCCCTTGTACTGAGGAAAGGCAGCTTTTTGAAGACACTTATGTGTCGTCATAATTTAATTTTACGTCCTTCTCTCTTCTCCTCATGTTCTCAGTTTCGCTCTTTGTCCTTTTCTTTAAAAATATTCGGCCAGCGCAGTGGCTCACAACTGTAATCCCAGCACTCTGGCTGACCAATGCGGGCGTATCGCTTGAAGCTGGGAGTTTGAGACCAGCCTGGGCAACACCATGAGACACCATATCTACAAAAATAAAAAAAGTTTTAAAAAGGCTTTACATTGAAAAAAACTCCCAGGTGGTGTATAGTGGCTCATTTCTGTAATTTGAGCACTTAGGGAGGCTGAGGTGAGAGAATTGCTTGAGCCCAGGAGCTTGAGACCAACCTGGGAACATAGCAAGATCTAATCTCTACACACACACAAAATTAAACAAATTAGCCAGGTGTGATGGCATGTGCCTGTAGTCCCAGCTACTTGGGAGGCTGAGGCAGGGGGATTGTCTGAGCCCAGGAGGCAGAGACTGTGGTGAGCCATGATCATGCCACTGCGCTCCAGCCTGGATGACAGAATGAGACTCCAACTAAAAAAATTCTCTTTTTTCTTCTTTCTCTTTTCCTGTTCTTAAGTAACTTTACTGGTGATTGTGGATTCTTTATGACTCGGCTCATGCCTGTTTGTTGTAAGGCTTTCCAAGTGTCTCGCCTTCCTCCTCACGAAAGAAAGCTCTGACTTGATGAGTATTTCTTGGGCGTTTTGAGCTGGGAAACCTCCTTCAGCAGAGCATGTTGGCAGGAAAGGGTCTCCCACCCAGCGTGGGGTGCAAGCAGGCCTCGGGTGTGGGCGTTCTCCTGGGGGCTCGCGATTTGCACCGACCTCAAGTATGAGGCCGGTAAAAGTGCCAGGGACGCCTTGTCATTGAGGCCAGAAACTTCTGTGTTGATATTAGTACAGCCGAGCTACGAGGAGTAGAGTCTGCAGAAACAGGTTTCCAGACGCAGGAAATCTCCAGGCTAAATTTAAATGCCCAACCTCAGTGCACCTCTCAGCTAGGCTTTTGAAAACCAAGATGTGAAATGAATCACAGATCCCTTTAAAATACGTGTATTCGTCTTGAAGCAGTCTCTCCGCTGAATTCTTTAGATTCTTGGAGCCACAATGTCTGCTCCGCATCAGCACTCCCCACCCCCCACCCCCTTAACTCCAGCCACGTTCCAAGGGTGTCTTGTCTCTTCCTTAAATGCAAGAGAGTCTTCCTCCTTTCTCATGGTGCAACTCGAGCCGGCAGTGAGGGAAGGCTGTGGTTAGTGAAAACATTGGAATCGCTTCATCACCGCGGGCCTGTTATTTTCAGCCTCATACATCAATTCATAGCATCTCTTCTCACCTCTGCCATCCCTCAAAATGCAGCGGTTAGTGCGCATCTCTTGGCCTCTCAGCATTGTGTTTGATAAGCTCGTGGTTGGCAACCAAGAAGAGGTCCTGGGAACCACCCTTTGCAAAACTCTACTGGTCTTTGCGAGACGGAAGGGATGCGTCTGGCCAGCGACCACGGCAGTGGGCTTGGAGTTCTCAGGTTCTGCACAAGAGGGCGCTTTGGTATCCCCTTGCGCAAGGGTGTGCGTGCAGAGGGGTAACTTTTCCTAAAAGCCTTTCGTATCCACAGCCTGCCGATTCTCGGCAAAATTGCTTCCAGCCACACTTGAGAAAAGGGAAAGTTATATTCGTGCAGAGTCCTTGTTTTCACTGTGTACTCAATTTGCATAGATGGCTTAGTTGCTTAATGCGAGCGCCGTCTGAGGAAGGAATACGTGCTGAATGTGACGGGTTCAAAGATTGTCCTTCCAAAGTCGTCTCATCTCAAAGTGTCACCCAGGTGGTAAGGGCTCCAAGATGAACACTGCCCTCCCTTCCCGTTCTTCATCCTTATCCCGTTAAAACCATGACCTAGTCCATCTTCTGGACCCCAGATGAGGTTTTTAAGGTAGAGGTAAACCAGGCTTTGAGGGGTGGAAAAAGCCCGTATGATGGAATTAATGTCCACTGAGATGAGGACATGAATCCCCCCATTCCCCCTTAATCCTTTCGGAATTTTAAACAAACAAACACAATTTAACAGGTCAGGACTGGGCAAAGTGCTCACACCTGCAATCCTAGCGCTTTGGGAGACTGAGGCAGGACAACTGCTTGAGGTCAGGAGTTCAAGACCAGTCTGGGCAAAAGAGTGAGACCCTCGTCTCTACCAAAAAATTTTAAAAATTATATGGACATGGCGGTGTGCCTGTAGTCCCAGCTACGGGGGAGGCTGAGGTGAGAGGATGGCTTATGCCCAGGAGTTGGGGGCTGCAGTGAGCTACAATGATGCCACTGCACTCCAGCCAGAGCAAGATCCTGACTCAAAAACAAAACACACACACACACACAAACTGACGGTTAATAGACTTCACACTAATGAAGCAAACACTGGGATCGTGAGCTGGATGAAAGTTTTTGTGTTAGACAGAAGTGGGTTCCAGTTCAGATACTATCTTAGGGTGACTTTGGACGTCACTTTTGAGTAATGTACTCAGCAGATATTTATTGAATGCCTATTCAAGGCACCAGGGATGCATTTACAAAGAAAACCAGACAGGAGCCCCGTTCCGGGGATCGGCAGCCTGGTGGAAGAGGTCAGTGTCAGTCAGAGTCACAGAAATATATGTAAATTCACACCTGGGATAAGGGCTACTGTTTTCCAGAATTCTGTCCTCCCATCCCCTGCTGGACACATGGGATGACTGCGTCTTCCCTCGCCCGGAGGTTTGGCACGGCCACGGCTTGTTTGGCCAATGAAACGCAAGCGCAGAAGCCCCGTGTCTCGGGGACGTGGGGAGGCTTTATAAACCAAGGTGCTGCTTGCACATTTCCTTCCTGCGGCTGCCACGGATGAGGATGCAGGCATCAAGACGCAGCCTCGGCTAGGCCTGGGCCCCTCTGAGGACTCACACCCCTCCCCTCTAGCATTTCGCAGCGAACATGCAGCACGAGGGAGAAATCAACCTTTGTGAAACCACTGAGATTCGGGGCCTGTTTGTTACTGCGGCAGAGCCTGGCCTACCCTGGCTGATGAGACTACACAGCCCTTGTGGTGTGAAGGCGTATCTGGGGGGGGGGAATGGGCTGGGTTATAAAAATGTCTCTGGAGATCTGCAACAGAGATGAGTCTTGATGATGCTAGGGAGGGGCCCTGGAGGAAGAGCACTCCAGATTTTGGCCGAGGGGTAGAAATGGAGAGAATTGGACGGATCAGTCTCTCTGAGCTAAGAGGTACAGCAGCAGCAGAAGAGGCTGGCTCAAGGACACACAGCTACGAAAGGGCCAGGCTGGGGTCTTGGCCTTACACTGCTGCTGTGATTGGCTGAACTACACCCACCCCTCCAAATTCCGGTGTCGAAGTCCTCACCCCCAGTATTTCGTAATGGGACTGTATCTGGGCTTTTGCAGAAAAGGTGATTAAGCTTAAATGGGGTCGGGAGGGTGGGCCCCAGTCCAATCTGCTTGCTGTCCTTATAAGAGGAGGAGGAGATTCGGGCAGACGTGTCCTAATCTGATAGATAAATCCTGATAGATTTGCTGAGAGGACAGGCGACAACGGAGGGAGGATGCCCAGCTTGGATCCTGGCACGCAGTCGTTGCTCCATGCATAGTAATGGCTAACGATACGTGCCAGACACTGTGCTGCATACAGTGCATATATGAACTCAGTCGATTCCCACACAGGCCTGTCGTTTGAGTACGACTGCTATCTGGACTAGCAACCGAGGAACAGAGAGGTTAAGTAACCTGGCCAGGGTCACTCTGGTACTAAGTGGTAAAACTTGGCTTTGAACTCAGAGTCTCTGCTTTCAGTCATATGCCCCTGACATCTCAGGTTGTGGTTCTTGCTCTTGCTATGGTTTGGGTCCAGAAGGCATGGGGCCTCTCTTCCTTTTTCAAGCTCCATCAGGAGCAACTGACTGCCTTTCAGAGCCTTATGTGATGATGTGCAACCAGGCCTAAGTCCCACCAGTGGCCTGTCTCGGCCAGCTTTTGTCTGATCATGCAGGGCAACAAACAACTGCAACATTCTGAGGCATTCCACAAGTAGCATTTATTCCTCAAGTCATCGGGGGCAGCACAGTCAGGCTGAGCTCAGCTGGGTGGTTCTTCTTGAAGCTGTGAGTCTGACTGAGCGTGGCTAGGGTGCTTATTTCTGGCTATCTCTGAAGGAACGGTGGCTATTCATGCACTCTGTTCCCAGGGTGAAGGCAGAATTGTACAGAGAGCAGTCGGAAGCCCGTGGCACATCTATTTTATTTTATTTTTTCTGAGTCAGAGTCTCACTCTGTGGCAGAAGCTGGAGTGCAGTGGCATGATCACGGCTCACTGCAGCCTTGGCCTCCTGGGCTCAGGCAATTCTCCCACTTCAGCCTCCTGAGTAGCTGGGGCTACAGGTGTGCACCACCATGCCTGGCCAATTTTTAAAATTTTTTTGTAGAAACAAGGTCTCACTATGTAGTCCAGGCTTGTCTTGAACTCCTGGGCTCAAGCAGTCCTCCCATCTTGGCCTCCTAGAGTTCTGGGATTACAGGCATGAGCCATTGTGACTCGCCTGCTTGCAGTGCCTCTTTGGGTCTCGTCTGGAAGCCTGCAAGTGACTCGCTCAAGGTGGCAGAGCCAGACACTGCCAGAGCCTGGGCTCACACCCTTGTCTGTGGGGCCCCAGGGCTGCCGGAAACTCCACTGTATCGTGCTGCTTTGCTCAGGTGAGCACGACCCTTGGAGAAGCGTGTGGGATGTAGCTGCTAACATGATATACATTCATATATTTGTCACACTAATATTTAAGGTTCATACATGTTTTGAACTTACCACACATACCCGTTTCTGTGTGGCTGTGAGCTTGCCGGATATGAAAGTACCCAGGATTGTCTGAGCAGGGGGCGGCCGTGGGGAGGTACTGTGGACGGAGCATGGTCTTCAGTGCCTGGCTTTCCAAGGTTCTTTGCACTTTCTTTGCATTTGGAGACTTCACCGCTGTCACAGGCTAAGAAATTTGACTCTGACTCCCAAGCTGCAGGAAGTCCTGCGGGCTTGAATACATCATGCTCGTTTTCGTCTGAGTGCTGCTTTCGTTGACAGGGTTATGGTGGAATGAAGCCCGACATTTGTTTCTTTAGATGTTTACACTTCTTCTTTCCTTTTATTTCTGTCCATTGCCCCTCTGAATGACCACAGTTTCATCAGCCAAAACAGCTAGGCAAGTAACTTCGCCCCAGTTGGTTCATCCGTAGAATGGGAAGAGCACACCCACCTCAGCGGGGCGTGGTGGCGCACACCTGTGCTCTCAGCACTTTGGACGACTGAGGTGAGGGGATCGCTGGGGGTCAGCCTGGACCACAAAGCTGTCCACTGTCAGCTGACTCCGTCTCAACAAAAAATAGAAAAATCGACTGGTGTGATGGCGCACGCCTGTAGTCCCAGCTACTCGGGAGGCTGAGGCCGGAGGATCACTTGAGCCCAGGGGTTTGAGGCTGAGGTGAGCTGCGATTGGGCCACCACATTCCAGCCTGGGGACAGAATGGGGCCCTGTCTCAGAACAAAACAAAGCAAACAAAACATTCTACCTCGTGGGCTTGTTGTCAAGAGGAGATAATGCGTGTCCAGGTCAGAGCAGGAGCCGTGGTCTGCTAGGACTGCCAAGACAAAGTGCCACAGACTGAGGGGCTCAAACAAGACAAATTCCTCTTCTTACAGTTCTAGAGGCTGAAAGTCGGAAGCGAAGGTGTCAGCCGGGTTGGTTTCTCTTGAGGCCTCCTTTTTTCAGCCTGGGCCTTCCTGTGGTCTTCCCTCGTGCCTGTGTCCTCATCTCCTCTTCTTATAAGGACACCAGTCATGTTGGATTAGAGCCCACTCTGATGACCCCCTTGACCTTAAATAACCTCTGCAAAGGCCCCATCTCTAAACACAGTCACATTCTGAGCTGTGGGGTCAGGACATCAACACACGCATTTCTGGGGAGACACAAGTCAGCCCATCCCAGCAGGCAGTGTAAGGCCGTGGCCCCAACCCTGGCTCCATCATCGCTGTGTGCCCTGGAAGTCCCCTCTGCTGCCGGACCCCAGTTTCCTCACCAGGGAGGTGAGGTGGTCCCCTGAGCCCTCAGAGGCGGCGGCTCAAGGCCTGTGGCTTTGAGGAGAGCAGGGGTGTTCGGGCCTCGCGTTGGGGTGGGCCGAGGGGCAGCCATCCTTTCTCCTTCGGGATGCTGCCGGCCTGTCTCCTTTGCACACGCTGACTGGGAGGGGCCTCTGGGGTCAGGTCAGACGGCCGGGTGGCAGCGAGGGCGGTAACCTGTCTGTCTGTGTACCTGCCGAGGCAGCGACCACCCTCCCTCCCGGCCGGACTCCTTCAGCTACACCTGCTTTGGGAAGGGGTTGGAAGGCAGAAGAGCCGAGGCCAAGGGCCCAGGCTGCAGAACACGACTGCCCAGATTCAGCTCCTAGCTCTGCCAGTCATCTCGAGGGACACGGCAAAGGTCTTTGTATTTCCATGCCCTTCTCCTCCATTAAACACTTTTTTGGCTGGGTGTGGTGGCTCATGCCTGTAATCCCAGCACTTCGAGAGGCCAAAGTGAGAGGACTGCTTGAGGCCAGGAGTTTAAGACCAGCCTGGGCAATATAGGGAGACTCTGTTTTTACAAAAAAAAATTTAAGAACTAGCCAGACGTGCTGGGACACGCCTGTGGTCCCAGCCACGTGGGAGGCCGAAGCAGGAGGATTGCTTGAGCCCAGGAGTTGGAGGCTGCAGTGAGTGAAGATGGAGCCACTGCTACTGCAGCCTGGGCAACAGAGCAAGACCCTGTCTCTAAAAAAGTAAAAATAAAAAACCAAAAAACACAGGTTTTTGAAAATAGCTTACACAGTCCCAGGAATCAAACTCCAAAAAGTCTAAACAAACACACAGTGAAAACTTTCTCTGCGGCACTCTCCCCAGCCACCCTGTTCTTCTTTCAGAAGGATTCCAGGGATCCCAGTTTCCCGTGTCTTTCTAGAGACGTGTTCTGGGCCCGCACGCCAGCACACGTGTGTCTTTTCTCTCCCCCTTCCTCCTTTCTCTCCCTCACTTTCTTTCCTGCTTGGCTCTCCATCCCAGAAAGCAAAAGATTCCAGCTCATACGCTTCCTCTGTCTTTTTTATGTTTTGTTCGTTTCATTTTATTTTTCTAGAGACAAGGTCCTGCTCTGCTGCCCAGGCTGGAGTGCAGTGGCGATCTTCGCTCGGTCGCCTCAGACTCCTGGGCCCAAGGGATCCTCCCACCCCAGCCTCCCAAGTCACTAGGACTATAGGCACGTGCCACCATGCCTGGGTGACTTTACTTATTTATTTGCAGAGACAGGGTCTCGCTAGGTTGCCCAGGCTGGTCTTGAACTCCTGACCTCCAGCGACCCTCCCATCTTGTGACCAACCAACTTCCTTATTCTGGTTGTTGCTGCGCTGCTGTCAGATGCCATTGTGGGCTGTGCTGTAATTCACTGTCGAATCCCCTGCTGATGGACACGTAGGTTGTTTCCGACATTTTGGGTCCGTCACTTTAACTCTCTTTGTATCAGTTTCCTCGTTTGTGAAGAATGTGGAACAGAGCTGGGTGCAAGATGACAGGTCGGACGCCTGAACAGCAAAGGGGGCTCTCTGGAGCATGATTCGCTTGCTCTTCCGTCAGTCTCATCGATGTATCCACTCATGCGCTGCACCTAATTGCCTGCTGGTCCCTTTTCCCTTCATGCTGTCCCCCCGCCCTTTCCCTTCTCACACTTCCCTCCGTGGGCATCCTAGCCTCGTGCCGTTATATTGCCCGCCCTCCTTTCCCCAGTCACAGGAGATGAAAGCCTTCTGGGTTGACGCCCGTGAATTGATTGACAAAAAGAGACAAACAGGCTCGCCAGACATTCACGTCCTCACGTTTTCCATTCATTCGTTCGTTCGAAAAATGTTGTGGGGCAGCTTCTCCATGCCAGGCACTGTGGCAGACACTGGGACAAAATGGTGACCCCGTGGCCCCATCGCCGGCCTGAGCTGCCAAGATAGAGTTTATGGGGCAGCGGTGGGATTTGCAGGAAGGCCGCCGCAGGGCACATCCGGGTGGGACGTATCCGAAAATGAGCCACAGGGCTCTTGGACCCGTGATCCAAGCCAGGACGTTAACATGATCCAGAGAGGGAGACAGGAAGATATTTTTGGAGAAGTTGGTGCGTAGGGATGGGGATTGAAACCGGGACCGACAAACCCCAAACCTGAGGGGTGGGAAGGCGCCCCGAGGACGTCGGAGGCTTGGTGTGTGCCTCTCTGGCCGAACACAAGGCGCCGGGGCCGGCCTGCGGCTGAGAGGACACCGCAGCCGCTGAGGGGGTCCCCGTGGACGCAGTCAGGCGGGGGCAAAGACGCCCGACAGCAGCACCCGCGCTTCCTCCAGCCCCGGCCGCTGCCCTGCCTTTCTTGCCCCTCCCGGATCCAACCCTGGGGCCCAGGAAGAGCATCCTGCAGGTGTGGGGGTGGGGAGGAGGGTGCCTGAGAAGGCGAAGAGAAAGAAGGAGCCCCCCAGGTCGGGGGAGAGGGAAATGCCAAGCTTAAGTTGACCTCTGAGTTTCGGTGGCTTCCTGGGGGGGCTGCTTCATGCTGAACCGATGGTGACTTCCTCGTGCCCACGAAGGAGCGGGACAGTCGTGGAACTGTAGGTGTTTCTACTGGGGGCAGGAGGTGCGGGCAGGCGGGCAGGGCCGTGAGCAAGAAATCACAGCTGCTTTT